>SZWC01010640.1:71195-94715 GCA_023375785.1 Penium margaritaceum | reverse complement strand
CAACGCCCACCAGGATCGAGGAGGACCCGTGCGAGCCCAAGTGGAGTCTCGGTCGCACCGCGCTCGATTCGCTTGGCGCCGCCATGCTGGTCACGGTGCTGCTGGACTTTTGGCGCCTCGCCATCGGCCCCATCGTCCCCGTGCAGAAGCTCGCTCAGGCTGCTGCGGCCACGGCAGGGGGCTCGTGCGCCAGCACGGGCGTAAACGCCACGCACGTCGGCCTGGCTTGGGCGTAGATCGATGATTTATCTCCTTCTTCTAATTTGATCCCTTTCTGTTTTTACAGCACTAGTGGGTTGAAACACTGTTGGTCCTTTTACGCTGTGGTGAGTGATTTGTGAGGTATTGACTGTGGTAGCGTGGGAGTCACTGTTTCGCATGTCGGCCCTGCTTTTGGCCTTGATGATGCTGCTTGGCCAAATGTGCCACTGCATGAGCGAGGCAGGAGTAGCAGCAGCTGCAGCAGCTGCTCCCGCTCCTGCAGCTTGTTTTCGGTTCTGCAGGAAGTTTGTGTTTCAGCAGTGAATGGAAAAGTAGGTAAGAAAGTAGATGCGTCAAGTGTTGAATTGAGGATATGTATCTCTTTCTTGACCTGGTCAGTGGAGTTGATGAACTCAGCATCTTTCTATCTCTCAGGGATGGGGAATACAACACCATTGATTGACATGGCATTGGGCCAGAGAGCTCACACACCCATAGAGAGCGGAGGGTGCCGGCAAGGAAGACCTGAGACACCCAACTGAAAATCATTCTTGCTTGTTGTGCCATTGTTGCACGGACATTTGAGCAAGAGAAAAGGCTACCTGGCCGATCGATGGTCAGCAGCGAAACGACTACTCGCATACTTGACCAGTTGTTGAATGGCTGATGGTCGATCGACGGCTTGCGAGGATCAGCGACTTTCGTCGTTGATCCTTGATCGGACCGAGTCCTCTATCACAAGTGCCTCTCCAGAAATTCAGCGAGCAACTTGTCAGAAACAAAAAGTATCGCATCGAGTTCATTCATCAAACCTTCATTTGAAGCATCAAACCTCATTCAAATCCACCAACTATATACAAGGGGTTTGGGTTTCATTTTTGCGGAGCAACTGTCCACCCCCCGCCGTAGTGAGGCCCGGCTGTTGACGTTGTTTGTTTGTGTGGCTTCCACCAGTCACGACCGACGCCGATGGATTACCCATATACCCACATTGGGGGTATATGGTGGAGGAGAGCGTGACGACACGACATGCATTCGGAGTGTCCTGAGACTTCTCCAGCACGTACGACAGCGCTGGCAAGACGCGGTCAATGCATTCCGGCAGCCATGTGGGCTTGTCAGGAGAAAGGAGAGTTTTCTCGATGGGTTGAGACCCGCGCACCCGGTGGACTGTACCGGTGCGACGAGGAGACCCGATGGCTGTTGTGGGGCTTCCGATGTTCGGAAAGCCGTATGTGATTGAGAGACAACTCCTAGCACTGCTGTCGCTAGCGTGGCAGTACAAGCCAGCTAGCTAACTCACTAGCACACACAGGTGGAGGTGAAAACAGCAAGGGGTCGGCTAGGGACACAAACACAAGTGTCAGAAGCTGCAAATGTTGAAATATGCAGAGAGGAATGACAACTGAGGTGTGGCCAACCTAAATAGTGCCACGGACCTAGTGGACGCACACACGCACACATGGCGCACAACGGCGCCATTTTTCTAGCAGGACAAAGCAGTGGCAAAAACACAGTTTTGGTCATAATTCCCTGCAGACACGTCAGAACGACGAGCCGTTTGGACCAGAACGGCCACGTCGACAAAATCTACATCCTGATAGGCTGCACGCCTACGTGCTGTGACAGAGCACGAGACTACAGAATACGGAAGTCTTCTGGGCGCCCGTCGTCGCCGGCTGCCAGCCTTCTGCCACCGTCGCCAGTCTCAGGGATCTGCACGTGAATGGACATGAGCCGAGGGGTCACCGTAAGCTGTGTACGACACATACAACAACACTCCCCCATGACCGGAGGACGAAACACGTCCATGCACATGCAGACACTGACGCTGTACAGAGCAGGGAACACACAGTCGCCGCAAGCAGTAGGCACAACACATACAGGGTGGCACATGAGGAATCAACCTGCAACACGGGTGGGACAGAGTCCAACGGAGCGAGTGGCCGCATGAAACTTCGAACGACCAAGAGCCTTGGTCAGAAAATCCGCGCACTGCCTGTCAGTGCTCACGTGGATGACTCGGATCTCACCACGATCAACCAGATCGCACACGAAGTGATGCTCGACATTGATGTGCTTCGTGCGTGCATGAAACACACCTGAGTTCTTGGCGATGGCCTCCGCGCTCATGTTGTCACACTAGAGAACCACGGGGGGAATGGACTGACACAGTTCACGCAACAGACGGACGAGCCAGACGCATTCCGCTGCACCGGCGCCTAGGGCAACATACTCTGCCTCAGCAGTACTATGTGCGATGCAGCCCTGCTTCCCACTTCGCCAGGACACTGTAGTGCCTCCAAAGAGGAAGATGTAGCCGGTGCGGCTTTTGCCATCTGGACTCCACGCCCAGTCGCTGTCTGTGTACCCATCAAGCATAACGGACACCTGCTTGCAAAAGCACAGGCCGAAGCGTGTGGTGGACAAAATGTAGCGCACACACCGGACTGCGGCCTCCAGTGTTCGCTGGCGCGGAGCCTGCGAGAACTGGGCGAGCAGGTTGACAGTGAAGGCAATGTCGAGCCGTGTCGTGGTGGCCAAGTACATGAGCGAGCCGATGACTCGTAGGTACAGGGTCACATCAACTGGCTCCCCCAGGTCCGCTGGGTCATTGGCCTTTAGGGCGGCCTGCCCCTCAGGGGTCATGGGCGTGGAGGCCGTGCAGACGGCAACGAGGAGGTCGGCAAAGCGCTCCCCCACGGTCTCTGCGTAGCGTCCCTGATGGACACGGAGTGTGCGACGAACACGGTCACGCACGATCTCCATCCCCAAAAAAACAGAGGCCTCACCAAGATCTTTCATCTTGTAGGCCAAGGAGAGAACGGCCTTGGCAGCATTCACTACTCCCAGGTCGGGCGAGGCGATCAGAAGATCGTCCACGTAGACGAGGATGGCAGCAAGCGGTGCTGGGGACTGTGAGATGAACAGAGATGGGTCAGCATCACTCTGAATGTACCCAG
The DNA here is from genome assembly GCA_023375785.1 of Penium margaritaceum. Classification (NCBI taxonomy): domain Eukaryota; kingdom Viridiplantae; phylum Streptophyta; class Zygnematophyceae; order Desmidiales; family Peniaceae; genus Penium; species Penium margaritaceum. Next base: position 91,551 of record SZWC01010640.1, on the reverse strand, counting down.
CGCGTCTCAGCGTGCTGGTGATCTCCTGGTTCCAGCAGCGCGGTGACTGCTTCAGGGCCTTCCGCAGTCGGTACACGCGACCGGTACCATCCTCAAAGCCGGGTGGTTGGACCATGTAGATCTCCTCCTCAAGATCCCCGTTTAGGAAGGCGTTGTTGACATCCATCTGATGGAGTTCCCAGTCGTGCTGTGCCACCTGGCTCAGCAAAGTGAGTGTGGTCGTCATCCGCCCAACAAGGGGCAAAGGTTTCGGTGTAGTCCACACCAGGGACCTGAGAGAAGCCCTTTGCTGTCAGGCGCGCTTTGTAGCGCTCCACAGTTTTGTCTGGCTTAAGCTTCTTGCGTAGAACCCACTTGGCCTTGATGGCCTTGCGGTTCTTTGGCAAGTCCACCAACTCAAAGACGTCGTGCTCGCGAATGGCATCAAGCTCAGCCTGGCAGGCAGTGCGCCATTGCTCAGCGTCAGGGGCCGACAAGGCCTCAGGCAGACTGGTGGGATCGGGAGCCAGCACTGGTGCGCTCTGTGTAGCCAGGGCATATGCTGCAGAGGGAGGGCCAACCGTCACCATGGACTCAGCGGCGTCACGAGCAAGACTGTGCTCATGAGCAAGTAGTGCCGCACCAGTGGCACATCCACGGTGAACCTCAGCAAGGCCGTGCGCACTCAGGCCAAGGGCCTTCGTGCCCGGATCACCGCTGACGACGCTGCGCGTGGGGCGCGGGCGGAGACGTCCGCCTGGTGCCCGTGTGTAAGGGTCCGACGGGGCAGGAGCAGAGGGCACTGATGACTCACATGCCGGTGTGGTCCGCACAGCAGGCGTGCCAGTCAAGGCTAGCGTGGCATCAACAGCTGGGGATAGGCCCACGACAGACGCAGGCGCGTCTATGGCCAGAGACAGGGACAGCTCAGCGCCAGACACGGATGCGAACGCAGGGTCGGACTGAGCCTCAGACGCGGAAGCAGACGCAGGGTCAGACTCAGTCTCAGACGCGGAAGCGGACTCGGACGCAGACTCGGCCACGGGCGAGAGCGGAGAGTCGGGGGCAGAGGAGCAAGCCACAGACGGGGCGGGGCTGGGGGTGCCGGTGGGCACAACCGCTGGGGACAGCCCCGAGGGTGCCGGCGTCAGAGTGACCGCGCTGGACGGGGGCACTGTGCCAACCGGGCCAGGAGCCTACCCCACACGACGGGGACCGGAACACCCAGGGGCATGAGCAACACACAGAGCGTGGATGCGAGCAAGGTCGCGGAAGGCGAGATGCTCGAAGAAGAGAGCGTCACGAGGCTCTACGATGCGGCGGTGCTCAGGGTCCCAGAACCGCCAGGCCTTTGACCGCGAGGCGACGCCAACGAAGGCGCAGAGGCGGCCTCGCGGAGAGAGCTTTCTCCCCTACTGCTCCGGCGTGAACCAGATGCAGGCAAGGGAGCCCCAGACACGGGCCAGGCGCAGGTCCGCGCGACGCCCATACCACAATTCGTAGGGCGTGCGGTGACCTGGGAGGGGACCGTGGGGAATGCGGTTCCACACCCAGGTCATGTATGCCATGCCCTCAAAGGCAAAGGCCTCAGGCATGGCGCTGTCGGCGCTCATGGCGCGGACCGCATCCTCCATGGTGCGGTTCCAGCGCTCAGAGACACCGTTCTGCTGGGGGGTGGCGGGACCAGAGAGGTTGTGGAAGACACCGAGCTCGGTGAAGGAGCGTGCCATGTAACCAAGGTACTCGCCGCCCCGGTCAGAGCGGAATGTCTAAAGGCGGTGGGGAGACTGGCGTTCGGCCATGACCAGCCGAATGCGGACTGCAATGGGGGCATCGCTCTTCTGACGCAAGCTATAGACCCAGCGCATGTACGTGAAGTCATCAGTCAATGTCAGGTAGTAGCGACCGCGGTCCTCCTGAAACTCGACAGGGAGCGGACCCATGAGGTCGGAGTGGACAAGCTCCAGGGGCCGACAAGCCCTGGAGACAGACGTAGGATATGTAGACCGGTGCATTTTTCCCTCGGCACAGGCCAGACAGTCGGTCGTGGGCGGCGCCTCGAAGGACGCTGCATCAAGACCAAGAGCAGGCTGCGTGCGGATCAGTCTATCGACAGCCCCCAGGTGCACATGACAAAGACGTCGATGAAGGAGGCAGTGGTGCTCGGGGGACAGAGCACCAGCGACGAAAACACGGGCAGCGGAAGAGGGAGGCAAAGGGGGTGCACTTGCAGAACACCCATCAATGTGGTACAGATCATCGACGACCGTCCCACTGAGGACGGTCTCCTCGGTGTCGCGCACAAAGATGCGAGCATCGGCAGCCGTGTGCGTGACACCGAGGCCCATCTTGGTGCAAGCACGGACAGANTGCATCAAGACCGAGAGCAGGCTGAGTGCGGATCAGTCTATCGACAGCCCCCAGGTGCACATGACAAAGACGTCGATGAAGGAGGCAGTGGTGCTCGGGGGACAGAGCACCAGCGACGAAAACACGGGCAGCGGAAGAGGGAGGCAAAGGGGGTGCACTTGCAGAACACCCATCAATGTGGTACAGATCATCGACGACCGTCCCACTGAGGACGGTCTCCTCGGTGTCGCGCACAAAGATGCGAGCATCGACAGCCGTGTGCGTGACACCGAGGCCCATCTTGGTGCAAGCACGGACAGACAGCAGGCTAAGTTCCAAATCAGGGACAAAGAGGACGTCGGAGATGTATACGGGACCAGCTGGCCCGGTGAACTGTACAACCCCAACACCCTGGACAGGGACCTCATGGCCGGCTGCAGTGCAAACAGAGCGAACAGTGCCAACGGGATGCAAGACGAAGAAGGCGTCACGACGACACATCATGTGATGGGTGGCACCAGAGTCCACGACCCACGTGGCATCTGTGACCCGTTTACAAGGGGTAACGTGGCACTCGGCGACGGAACAAGGCGCGGCAGTAGGTAGCTCGGCAGGCGACGAGGCAAGACGAGCAACGGAGCGTGCATGAGATGCATGCACCCAAGACACGTCATCGGGTCCGTCACGCGCACACGGCTGGGCATGGGGACCACCACAGGTATCATCACGCAACGACACAGGCAGTTCACAGGCACTAGGACCCCTCGACTCAGTCAACTCACTCGCACCTCCCTGAGATGAGCGCAAGGCGAGAAGCTGGTGCAGCTCGACGATCGTCCTGTCGCGCTCGACGAGCGCCTGGATCCGAGGAGGAGGCTGCTGTGGCGGCGGACTCCTCTGGGACGGCTGTGGTAGTGGCGGCCGAGCGGGCGGTCGCTCCGGACGTTTGGTGCATGCGCGCCTCGTGTGCCTGATGCAGCCCACGGGTGACCTTCGCCTAATCCAGGTGACGTCCTGTCAGGCAAGTGCAGTCGGGATAGCGATGGTCACCACCGCAGTTGAAGCACACGAGCCGACGTCCTGTTGTGCTGCCTGAGCCGCTGCTGCTGCCGACGCTGCTGCTGCTGCTGCCGCCACTGCTGCTGCCGCCGCTGCTACTGCTGCTACCGCTGCTACTGTTGTGGCTGACACTGCCAGTGCTGGTGCTGCTGCTGATCCCGCCGCTGGAACTACCACCCGACGCTCTGCGGCCCTTCTTCCCCTGAGCCGTTGCCGCCGTTGCTGTAGACGGCGGGGAGGGAGATGCGGCGGCAACTGCGGCTGAAGCGGTGCTACGTCGAGCGCGGTTCGCGGCATCCATGCCTGCGACATCCTGAAAGTGGAGAGTGGCCCAGCGCAGTAAGGTCCCGTCGCTTGCCATGTCGCGAAGTAGCGTCTGGTCGAAGTTGCTGAAGACGCGCGCGTAGTCGGGGTGGATGCCGTAGAGGATAGTCTGGAGGGCGGAGTATTGCGTAGGGGCGTCGTCCCCAAGTTCCATGTACAGCTGGGTCGCCCGGCGCCAGTAGTCGGCTGGAGACTCCTGAGCAGTCAGGCAGAGGGAGTTGAAGTCGGCGAGGCGCTGGGATGTCAAAGCCAAGGTGGCGCCCTCAAATAGGGTGACGGCCAGTGCCCACGCCGTGCAAGGGTCAGCTCCTGAGCAGGTCAGCGGATCGCCAAGAAACCGACTCAAGTCCTTGGTGAAGTCCGGGGCGGCCTTCATCAGGCCAGAAGCTGCGCGGATTGCCATCTGTGTCTGGGCGGGGTCCGACGCCTGGTATGGAGTGAGGTAATAGGGAAGGACTCCCTCGCTCATAGCCCACATACGGAAGCGCGGTTCCCAGGATTTGAAGTCGTTCCCTGTCCGGAAGACGGGCAGGTCTGACTCAAACCACTTGGGTGGCTTGACCGTCGGCAGGGCGACGGCCGAAGCCACTGCGGGGCCAGGCATCGAGGAGGCAATCCCCTTACCCAGGCGGGCCCGCACAGCCAGCACCTCAAAGCTAAGTGGGCGGCGAGATGAGCTTGGGTCAGCGTTGGTACTGGAGCTGGTGCCCTGGGAAGCATTGGCCTCACGCGCTCTGTGATGCGCCTCCAGGCGGATGAGGCGTGCTCGCAACACCTCTTCCTCGTCCTCCTCGCCGAAGTCGGAGAGGTTCTCTGCGACTTCATCAGCATTACGGCCGTGGGCGAGGTGGTCCTCGCTCGGGTCAGTCGACGGTCGCTGCTGCTGCTGCTCGGGCAGTAAGCTCCTGACCAGATCCTGCAGTTCGGCAACCTGCCTCGTCAAGGTATCACGGCTCTCCGCCTGAAGGTCCGCCAGCGCGTGCACTTGGCGCGCCAATGCCGTCGGGCTTGGTGGCCGCTGCTGCTGCTGCTGTTGTGGCGGCGGCTGCTGCCGCTGCTGCTGCTGCTGCTGTTGCTGATGATGATGCTGCTGCTGCTGCTGCTGCTGCAGATGCTACTGCTGCTGCTGCTGCCGCGGTGGTGACGATTGCGGCTGCCGACGTTGGCTGCTGATGGTGCTGCCCTCGGCAGCTGCGTCGGTGGTGGCGCTGGGAGGGGTAAGCTTCAGCATGGTGGCTGGTTCCCCCTCTCTCCTTTTTTTTTTGTGTTGTCGCAGACCGCCTCACCGCGGAACCTCAACTCTGCGAAACTCCTCCGCGGAATGTCTCCGCAGACCCCTTCCGTGGTACACTTCACCGCGGAAGTGCACTGTGGATCACCGCGGATGGGCTGCGTGGGGGGGGTGCGGCGGAGCTGCGGAGCTGCGACGGGTTGCTGCGAACAGCCACCGTGGTCGCGAACGCTCACCGCGGCGGTGCTGGTGCGGAACGCGATGAAGTGCTGCGAACTGTCGGGGCACCCCGTCAGTGCGTTCCGCGACCACCGCGGGGCTGTCGCGACTTCCGAATGCTGTGTCGCCGCGGCACTGCCGCGGACTCGCGCCTGCCCAGCTCGGTGGAGCACTGCTGGCGGTGTTCCAGGACAGCCGCGGAGTTGCTGCGGTGTGACGCCCCGGATCCGCGGATCACCGCGGAACTGCCGCGGGGTCGTCACCGCGGGGTGGCGAATTCGGAACACCGCACCCGACCGTGGTAGATCCGCGGGACCACCAGCGGGGTTCCGTTGCGGTCGCGGAGCTGCGGCGTCCGCTGCGGAAACCTTGTCGACGCGGAACACCGGAGAATTTCCGCGGAATAGCTGCTGTTTCCGCAGAACGGCCGCGGAACAGCCGCGGAACTGTCGCGGACTTTTTAGAATAAACGGTGGAAACGGTGGTGAGTCCTCCCAGGACCTCTCCCCGAGACTGGGGGCGTTGCGTCCTGCTGCTCCTCAAGGTAACGGTTGCGGTCGCTTACTGTCACTACGGTTGCTGCGTCTCTGCTACGCACCTGTGCGAGCACTGTCTCGCCGCTCTGATACCATGAGAGACAGCTCCTATCACTGCTGTCGCTAGCGTGGCAGTACAAGCCAGCTAGCTAACTCACTAGCACACACAGGTGGAGGTGAAAACAGCAAGGGGTCGGCTAGGGACACAAACACAAGTGTCAGAAGCTGCAAATGTTGAAACATGCAGAGAGGAATGACAATTGAGGTCTGGCCAATCTAAATAGTGCCACGGACCTAGTGGACGCACACACGCACACATGGCGCACAACGGCGCTATTCTTCTAGCAGGACAAAGCAGTGGCAAAAACACAGTTTTGGTCATAATTCCATGCAGACACGTCAGAACGACAAGCCGTTTGGACCAGAACGGCCATGTCAACGAGATCTACATCCTGATAGGCTGCACGCCTACATGCTGTGACACAGCATGAGTCTACAAAATACGGAAGTCTTCTGGGCGCCCGTCGTCGCCGGCTGCCAGCCTTCTGCCACCGTCGCTAGTCTCAGGGATCTGCACGTGAATGGACATGATCTGAGGGGTCACCGTAAGCTGTGTATGACACATACAACAACAGTGATGTCTGGATGTTAATTCCGAGATTTTTTGGCACTGCTTATGTTTTCTCGGTGGTCGAGACCCAGGCACTCGGAGAGCTGTTCCGGTGCCTCGAGCATACCACCTTTGTTGCTGTCTTGGTGTATGCAGTGTGTTCTCCGTGTTGAATCATTTGGGTTCAGAAGGGGTGACGGGGCTTGGTGTGGCTAGCTGCCGGCGTCCCTATATAAGCCCGCTAGGGGCTCATTTGTAAACTCTCTTTGTTCTTTATATTCAGCGTTCCAGACTTAGCCAAATTCTTGCCGTCTTGCATCGCACTCACACACAGAGCTCGTTTTTGCATGGGCTTGCATGGCCTAATTCATTTCCAATTTCGTATCAGAGCGCAAGGGGGGCGTGTGAGCAGAAGAAGCAGTAGCAGTGGGCGGAACGCGAAGAGAACGCGCCACGTGGCCCCACGCCGTCCGCAGCATGAGGGAGCGCGAAACGACTGCACGTGAACGCCAGAGGGGCGGTGAGCCGCGCACAGCAGCATTAGCGACTGCGGCCAGCACTAGCATTCACAACAGCTGCAGAGGCCACAGCAGCAACAGTAGCAGCAACCGCTTTGACGTGCAATAGGAGCTGCAGCAGCGCATCAGCCGGTGCAGCAGCGGCGTCACTAGTAGCAGCACATAGCAGCAGCAGCAGCAGCCACTGCAACAGTGGCGGCAGCAGCAGCAGTGTGCAGCAGCAAGTAGCAGCGGTGGCAGTAGAAAGCAGCAGCCGCGGCAGCAGCAAGCAGTAGCAGTAGCTGCTACGCAGTTTAGTAGCAACAGCTACAGCGGAAGCAATAGCAGCAGCAGCGGCAACAACATCGAGCAGTAGTTGTTGCTGCGCAGAGTAGCAACAGCAGCAGTGGCGAAAGCAGCAGTAGCAGTAGCAACCGTAGCAGCTGCACCCGCCACTATTGCTGCTGCTGCAGGAGGGCCTTGTAGCCCTCCTGTGAGGGCCCCTGCCCCCTCGGAGGGGTACCCTTGACCCCCATCAGGGGTCTCTCCCAGGGGGGACCCGTCGGCCCCTTTCGCCCCCCTCCCCTCTTTTCGAGGGGGCCCTCGGAGGGCTCCGTCGAGCTCCTCCGAGGGGCCCTTAGGAGGGGCCCGTCGGCTCCGTCGGCCGACAGACAAAGGGAGGGGCGGACCCCCCCCTGGTCTCCTCACTCACTTGCTCGGTTGCTCACTTGCTCGCTCGCTTTTTTTTGCGAGCGAGCAAGGAGCAAGGGGGGGGGACTTGACATCGCCCCCTCATTTTTTTATTCCCCCCCCAATCCTGACCTGCCCCCTTCCTAGGGGGCAATCTAGAACCGGGTGACGGACAAACCCGGGGTGAGCAGAAAGAGAAAAAAAGGAAAAGACGAAAAAACAGGGGGAGATAGAGAGTAAAAAGGTGGCGGGTGAGGGCAACGGAAAAAAAAAAGAAAAAAGGGGGTGGCCGAGGGCAAGGGAAAAAAAAGCAGCAAAAAAGGAGAATCTTCCAACTACAACCGCCGCAGTAGCGATAGCTTTCATAGCCGCAATAGCAGCATCAGGCGGTGGAGTGTTGAGGACTACATAGTGCGGCGGCTGCGCCAAAGCTTGCAGTTTCGCCTTCTCAGCTGACAGCGGACTGTCGTCGGCGCCGATCTCCACTTCGAGACGTGTCCTAGACCGGCATCTTCCTGGGGCCCGTGGATTCGTGCGCGCACTTCACTCCGTAGGATCGATGGCGGATTCGAGTCTTACCATCTCCGAGGACTGGGTCATTTGCCGCTTGGAGCAGCAGCCACACCTACAGTCGCCACCCCTTCTCGTCTTGGAGCAGTCTTTGCTATATTAATGGCAGCAGCATTAGTGGCCGCAGTTAGTCAGACTCTAGTTCCTGGGCGTGCTGTGGTAGTGCAACACTTCCCGTCTGGTCACGTTTGCTACCTACTGGCCTCATTCTCTCCCGCGACTTGGTGTATACCATCGGGAGTAGGTGCCCTTGGTACCTATCCATCGTCCAGCGCACGAGATGAGTGCACGGACATCTGAGCAGGTGCCCTACGCGTTCGCCTGTTACTACAGTGGTGATGGACGTCATGGTTGGCATCGCTGTTAGACGCGCCCTCCCGCCTGGCATCCACCTTCGCTATAGCCTCGTCCGAGCGTGCGTCCTCCACAACATCTGGATCTGCCGGCGTTGGTAGATCACCTAGCTGGACCTCTGGCAAGCATATTCGCCGAGATCCATGGCCTGTGGCAGATGGTGTAGCGGCTTTGTGACCTCGTCATCACTGAGCGTGCTTCTGCTACTCGTTTGTCGATGGCCTCTTCGATCACATCTCCTCCATCCTCTCCTCCCTCCTCATCCAATGGTGTACCTTCAGCTCCACCTGCCAGGGAGTCTCACGCTGCCACCATCCTTTTGATCCTCCACTCTGCTTCAACCACGACGCCACCTCGCGATGACATGTCTTTTTGCAGTCGTTCCAGTCGAGTGACCCCGCATCGTCGGCGTCAGCGCTCCGCACGCCGTGCTCACGCCGGTTTTCATACATCCTCCACCTCCTCGGCCTCCATTGCTATAACTATCGAGGGGGAGTGTGGTCACCGCGCATTGCCTCATGTGATCGTAACGACACGATCCGCATTCACGCCGGACCGTGGTACCCGAGTGTCAGCCCAGGTAGACTCAAATGATACTGTGACAGCACATGGCGTGGAGTCCGATCTCGACATGGCGTTCATGTTGGAGACTTTCGTGTCATTGAGCTCGACTTCCACGTCCGGGCTAGGTCCAGATCTCCCCCAGCAGCAGGTTATATCAGGAGGAGCGCAGACACGGCGTCCTTGGACGGTGCCACTCGCGACTCTGACCAGTGGAGGCCCAGAGGCGGCACAGGAGTCCCGTATGGATCGGGATGCGTCTACCGGACTTTTAGGAGAGTGTGTGCAGCAGGCTCACACTAGTCCAACGGAGATTGCAGGGCTTGAGACATGTATGTCATCGAGTTCGACATCTGTGCTAGCTCAGGATCCGGACGTTCTACAGTAGCAGATTGCATCAAGAGGAGTGCATGTGCCGCGTGCTTGGGCGGTGCCACTCGCGACTCTGACCGGTGACGGCCTGGCAGTGGAAAACGAGTATTCTGCGGATCGAGATGCCCCACACGGATCTCCAGGGGCGTTGGCGCACGAGATTCACACCAGTACGACAGCAGTCGCAGTGCATGAGCAGAGTCGGCCGGTTGGTCTTTTGGAGGTTGAGGCATGCTTGAGTGCAGCAGTTCTGAGAGACGTCGCTGGGACATATGCTGCAGCAGACACAGCGGGCTCCATCGTCCCATCTGCGGTACATGAGGACCGGCTTCAGCGTGAGGAGTCGTCCATGTTCCTACAGTCTTTGGGTTCCCGTACCCACGACGGAGCAGCGACATACATGACGGAGTCAGGTGATGGTCTTTACTCTATCATCGAGCAAGTGGCAGAAACTAGCCTTACCGGCGTGACACTGCGTGAGCGCCAGTTACTCTTGTTGGTCGCCTTGACGGGCGTTGTCGAGCCAGATTCCTACACCCCTGTGTCCACTACGGTGGCAGTTGAGGACAGTGGAGCAGATCCCTACACGCAGATGGAGTCACCTAGTCAGTAGGAGCTGAGTTCTGCCCCTTCGTGTTCACCTGCTGGTGACCTTGCTGATCACATGGACACTGAGAGTGGCAGTACCTACAAGGACGACATTTCCACATGCTCCACGAAGTTTGACGGCTCATCCTTCTCCTTCTCTCTCGGCAGGCGACTGCTCACTCCTCGTATGACAGACACGAGTTGTGGTGTGGATGCAACACTTGCAACAACATCCGATGTTCCAGTGTTTCAGCACATAGCGAGTTTGGTTGACCCGCAGGAGGATGCAACATCACCAGTTCCATCATCTTTAGAAGCAGAGATGCAGATGGAGTTGTACTCACGAGTTGTAAAGTTTGCATGTGCAGCATCCAGTGAGGCAGAGTTTATCCTCCACGAGGCAAACATGGGTCACCTCCACATGTCTGAGGCAGATTACGCTGACCTGCATTAGCGTGTAGTCATGCTATAGCGGGAGGTGATGGCCACGCGTGAGCAATTTTCAGTCGAGGGGAGCATCACTACTATCGGTACGATCCTTCCGCCAGTAGCATCTGGCACACCCATACTCGGAGAGGATCTTGTACTAGCTCCGAGTATGACGTCAGTTGGAGACACTGTCATAAGAGAGGTGAGCGTACCTTCGGCTTTGTCATCCTGGCTCCTGTCGACCCCATCATCGCTCCTCCTTCTTCTTCTACTGCCGTCACGCACCTTCATCCACACGACTCACCTGCCCCATCGTTATCTTCATCCACGAGTGGTGATCCGGTTCGTCGCTCCAGCTCTCCTCTTCCGACGGTATACCCCTGTGCCTCAAGATGCTCTATCCCACCTCGGAGGCAAGCTCTGCCACTTCATCCACGCTTGCGTGCTGCTTGCCCATTCCCTTTCCTTCGGCGTACATAGATGCATCATGATAGAGCGGAGACAGGAGAGACTGTGAGTTGGGAACCTTGGCAGTCACGCGAGGACTGGTACACCCCAGGTGATGCAGATTCATGTGAGGAGTCGTAGCCGGAGACACCACTTTTTCTTTTAGCTCGGGTGCCTACTCGCACGTGACAGGAGGAGCTATCTCAGCATGATGGACACACCACATGACTCATCGCCCAGGATCTGTTCAGTTACAACATTAGCATCTCCATCGAGGACATCGCTGCCAGGTTCATCTGCCCAGGGGGAGTGTTGTGTGGACCTCGACCTGACACGATGTCATAGGAGATGCATGGCGAGGTCAATGCTCTGTTGTGACCATGTACAACATCCCGCATGTGGCTCATGCTACGTGCCTGCACAGCTGCATGTGGATTGTAGCACACTGTTGGTCGAGACCCGGGCAATTGGTGCGTTGTACCAGTGTCACGAAGAGACCATGTGATTGTGTGTCTTAGTGTGTAGCTATACTGTGTGTGGCATGTGCATGCGAGCTCGGTCGCTCTTACTGGTCGAGACCCGATCACTTGGTACGTGGCACCCGTGTTACGAGGAGATCCTCCCATGATCCTGTGTTTGGATGATGATAGTATTGTGTTGGATTGCTCGTAGCGGTCGAGACCCGAGCCCTGGTACCGCCAGTGTCACGAGGAGACCATCTTGTCGTTTGACATGTGTATGATGTACATTACATTGGTTTTTGTGCATGTGCATCACTCCTCTCATGGTCGAGACCCAGACACTTGGTGGGCTGTGCCAGTGTCCAGGGAGACCCTACATGGATAGCAGATGTGTATGTGTGTGTGTGTGTGAGTTCACTCATGCATATTATGGCTTGCCATACGCTGTTGTTCCGTGCCTTGGCTCACTTTCTTCTAGCGTTGACGGCCATATCAGCCAGGGGGAGTGTTGGTTTCTGTGGCTTCCACCCGTCACGACCGACACCGATGAATTACCCATATACCCACATTGGGGTTAAATGGTGGAGGAGAGCGTGACGACACGACAGGCCTTCAGATTGTCCTGAGACTTCTCTAGCACGTATGACAGCGCTGGCGAGACGCGGTCAATGCGTTCCGGCAGCCATGTGGGCTTGTCAGGAGGTAGCAAAGTTTTCTCGGTGGGTTGAGACCCGCGCACCCTGTGGACTTTACTGGTGCGACGAGGAGACCCGATGTCTGTTGTGGGGCTTCCGATGTTCGGAAAGCCGTCTGTGATGTCTGGACGTTGATTCCAAGATTTTCTGTCACTGCTCATTTTTTCTCGGTGGTCGAGACCCGGGCACTCCGAGAGCTATTCCGGTGCCTCGAGAAGACCACCTTTGTTGCTGTCTTGGTGTTTGTAGTGTGTTCTCCCCGTTGACTCATTTGGGTTCAGCAGGGGTGACGGGGCCCGGTACGACTAGCTGCTGGCGTCCCTATATAAGCCCGCTAGGGGCTCATTTGTAAACTCTCCTTGTTCTTTATATTCAGCGTTCCAGACTTAGCCAAATTCTTGCTGTTTTGCATCGCACTCACACACAAAGCTCATGTTTGTTTTTGCATGGGCTTGCATGCCCTAATTTATTTCCAATTGAAGTTGTGACCAGTTTGTGGCCACTCACATTTGCTATGCCCTCTTCTCTCACCACACATGCTCACATTTTCACGACTGATTAAAGGATCATGGACCCGCCTTGGGAGTCAACGCTCAAGATCATCTTGGCTGCTAGCACCAGTCCAATCAAGGAGCCACCAAGCCGCCCAGGGATGCCTCTTGGCGTAACCGGCTTGCCTAAGTTTTTCTCCTCTTGACTATCTTGCTAGGATGTCTTAGGTTCTAGGCCTTGTACATTTTTTATGCTGCTTCCTGCATCATTGTTGTTTACTTATAGGTGTTTGGGGAAGCTGCATGTTTTCCCGGGTGCTGATCGTCATGGGGCCACCATGTTGTTCGTTGGCCGTACACTGGTGAAAAGCCATCCTCCATTAATTCCAAGAGGTCGGGCTCGACCCCCAGGTGGTGGTGCATGCTTGCTCAAGCAGTCGCTCGATGCGGGTGTGCACTCAGCGGTGCTTAGACTCTCGTTTCCCCACCCAGACACTTGTCTTGGTTGTGCCGTTCGTTTTCAAGGCGGACACATCCACAACCATAGCGTGTATGGCTTGTAGGGATCTCCCACTCTCTCACTCCCCCGTTACTCCCTGAGTAATCTCAACCTAGCGAACAACAATTGGTATCAAAGCGGTGAGGTACTTCCCTCATACTCCACGGTCCACGGGTCGTGGTCGGGGAGCGGTGGTCCGCACCATTGGGCCTGACACGCATAACAGCGGCAATGTTTTGTGCCGCTCATTCTCGGGTGCAGTCATACATCCCTCTCCGCATCTCTCCGTGACATCCGCATCTTGCAGCTGTCACACAATCCCTGGCTAGCAGCATCATGTGCTGCCCATCGGCGTCTACCGCCACCCTCGGGTCTCCTTCGGGGCACTCTTCACCCACAACAGCCGCCGCACTCCCTCTCCGTGCCGCGCATTCTGCGTTTGCGTCACATTTTTGCTGCTGTTCCCCAAGTCGACATTTCCGCATATCTTAATGATAGCTGTATCCTGCAGCTGTCACAAGATCTGTGGCCAACAGCACCTCTTACTGCCCATCAGCGTCTACCGCCACTCTTGGGTCTCTCCCGGGACACTCTTCGCAAGCAGGAGCCGCCGCACTTTGCATCACATCTGTTGCTATTGATTTTGCGGCCGGCATCTTGCCAGCGGACGTCTGGAGCTCTCTGGCCTCTGCAGTGGCTACGGCTGTGCCTGATCTCGGCATATGCCATTCTCTTGGCCCTGTCACCTGACTGCAGTCACCGCTAGAGCCAGATTCGTCTTGGGCTGCACAGCTTTAGGGGTACCTCCATCAGCTGGCACCTGGTTCGCGTGCCCTGGTGCGCCTCTCATTGACATCGACATCGACATCGTGACACAACTGGTGCGGCCATCTCTGCTGCTCTTGTGATGCACTTGCTGTTGCTGTCTTTCGAGTGCCCTCTGTGCTGCAGCTGCCCCAACTCTGTCTGGCAGCAACACTGTATTGCAGCAGCTTCTCTCTCAGCTCACCCGTGTATTTGAGTACCAGGCGTCGCGCATTCTCGGCTGCCACCACAGCCGCCCCACTTGTCACACTGGATTCGCCTCCACTCGACAGGCCCCCCGACGACGAGCTCGACTCACCACGCACAGCTGCCACGTTGGCAGCACATCAGGGACGGGAGGATTGGAGAGTCTCTGATCCGTCCTCACAGAGCAACGATCCTGACACACCACGGTCGATGCGCATGCACGGCCCTGCCTACTGGCCGGGTGAGCTTGCACAGAAAGTGGAGAGCGAGGAGCATGAGATCAATTGCAATGTCTACACAACCGACGACCTACCGTCCACACCCTCTTTGCCAAAAGGTATGCAATCCATCGGCTCCATTCCTGCTCCTGACTCTACCCCCACTCCTGGCCCTGTAGCTGCTGACACTGCGAAAGCTTCGATGACTCGTGAGGTCCCAGGAGTTGTGCCTGTCCTAACAGTCCACACGGATCCTATCAGTCTGGCAGGTGCCATTCGTGACCCAGCAGCTGGTGCAGCTGCCACCTTCTTTGCGATTGCACGAGCTAGCAGAGCTCCAACGCAGACAGCCGTGGGGAGAGCAGCAGAGGCGTACGCTAACATAGCATCCTCATTCACTCTTCTGGCTACTGCTGCAGCCAAAATTGCCACACAGGTTACTGTGGCGGCGTCTGTCATGGCTACAACTGCAGCCACTGCAGGCGACATCGAGAGCTGTCGGCTCAGCCACTCCACTTCGACTCCCACAGGTGCAGCCCGAGTCATCACTCAACACGCCACCACAAGCGTTCTCGTCACCACTACGACAGCAGCAGTGGTAGGGGCTGCTGTCACTGGACTCCTCTTTCTGGTTATTGCTGTTTTGGTGTGCATTGCAGTCCTCTCCTCCTCGGCTGCAGTGGTGGCGCCTCCACTTTTCTTCCTTCTTCCACGACACTAGCTTGGTGAACACTCCTTATTACACCCTCCTTGCATCTCTGGAACACTCTATCCCTTCATATCTGCCCTCTAGTAGCATCATGCCGGCTCCTGAGGAAATCATTGAGGCCCTTCAGGCTGTCCTCAGCGGAGCCCAGGCCACCTGGTGTAGAGTGGATGAGGAACTCCACAGTGGGTTTCATGCCCAACACAAGCTGGCCACCATAGTGGTCAACATGGTCATGGAGCGTCTCCGCTCCGTCCCTGCCATTTCTGCCGTACTGTCTGCTGAGGAAAGTGGGTCAGGTGATTCATCAGTTCCTGTTGGTGCATCAGCAAACTACTTTGTTCCTCCTCTCTTCCTCGCTGCTCTTGCTTGCGCCCTTCTTCCTCAGAGGCAAAAACATTTTGAAAGTCCTCCACCACAGTTTACTTCCACATTCTCTTATTGGGAGACATGCTTCAGTGCCTAGGCCCAGGGGGAGATGTTGTGAGATGCAAAAAGATTTTGAATTTCCTCCACCATAGTTTGTTTCGCAGCCTGTTGAGGCCGCCCGTGTTGTCCGTGCCCTCATCAACGTCGGGCCCTAGAGACTCTTGGATTACATTGGTACGTACAAAACTGACCCGGCACATAGTATCCCTGTCGATCCAGTGGGTTCCTATGCTCTCATTCTCCGTCCCAAAAGAGTGACTGGTCATGATGTCCAAATTTCCCTCACTTTGTAATACCCTGCAAAAGCAAGCCGATGAGTCTGCTGATGAGTACTGGGCGCACCCTATGCCTTCTTCTTGATTTGGGGACTATGGCTCCTGCGACCCTCTCTACTTGTCTGTCCATTGTTGCGGGTCTCATTCCAAAGCTCTCCGATGTGTACTTGCATGTTCCCCTGTCTTACCTTAAGTGTATTACTAATGCATCGGCTCCTTCCAACTCACCCCCAGACATTGGGCCACTCTATGAGTTCACAGCTGCTTGGCTCACCGACTGGTGGAGCAACTTGCAGAGGAAGCGCCTTCATCGTGCTGCCCTTGCCACTGTCACGACAGCAACCATTTCCTCCTCTACAGTCTCCCACCCCTCACCTTCTACATTCTCCTCTACTGGCAATGCTTTGGCCCAGGCCACTCAAGATGCTGGGCATAGTGGGGGTGGTGGATAGGGACATGGCCGGGGCAAGGGAAGCGGTCGCGGTGGCAATGCCTCTTACACACTTTCTGCACCCGATGCACTCACATGCTGGAACTCCGGTGCCTCTGGGCACTCCGCTCCAAAGTGTCTGGCCCCTCGCGATGATGTGCGTCTTGCATCCTCCATGTGTGCCCATTGGGCATGCACCGATATTAGCTCTTTTCCTGTTGCCACAGCGGCCACCATCGTGGCACCGTCTTCTTCCCCCTCTCCCTCTGTATCCACTTAGAGCACTGCTCTAGCACCTCTTCAGCATCCTACCTCTGTGCCTGGTTCTTGGACTTGGGTGCCTCCAGCCTCAGGTCCCATCTATTACATGCCCCCTTCCATCCACAACATTGCACCTGTCGGACACTTCTCCAACACCCATTCCTCTGACCGCAGCTCTAATCCTCTTGATAAGGAGCATGCCCTGGAGCATCACCTCATGGAAGATCTCTAGCATTATTCTCAGGGAGGTAAGGGTGTGAGTGAGGACACCGGCATGGGTCCAGTTAAAGTCGGCATGCACCAGTTCAAGGGGTGCCTCGCTAACATGTTGTGATAGGGGAAAGCTCTGTCGGTATGCCTTTCCTTCTTGGCAGTTCAGACAAGCAGATGATTTTTGGCCGTGGGGACAGTTTTCAGGGCTCAGTCCATGTGCATGTTGGTGTTTCAACAGATCTGTAACCAGTTCAGTATCAATGTAAGCCAGTCTTCTGTGAATGAGCTCAGTGTTTTTTGGGTCTGTTTTGGTCATGATACGTGTTTGTGCAAGATTGGAAGGCAAAGCAGGGAACATGGTTAAACGGTACAGCATGTCAGCATGAAGGGGCCCATTAGCTAGCAACGAACCGTGCGCATCAAACATCATGCATTCTTCTGCTTGCGTCAGTGTTGAGGTGCCCGATTGGCGATCCAACTGTCCACCTGACAGCAGGTTTACCTTCAGCCGAGGAACATATGAAACCCGTGTCAGCCACATGACCCCTCCCGGTGCTTGCAATGTAATAGTCCCAATACCCTCAACCGTCAGCACCTCTGCAGAGCCCGTCCGCACACCCTCCACAGCATGCATGGTATATGGAGACACAAACAACTGACCATGAGGTGACATGTGATGTGACGCTGCTGTATCAAACAACCACTCGTGCATAGGAAAAATGTGCGATGTGGTGAATTGTGTGTGCCCAAGGCACAGACCTGGCTGGGAAGCTACAGTGATCTTTGGAGGAAATGTGTTGGGAGGCATCTTGCACGTCGGCTGTGTGCGAGGTCGCCATGTTGTCGTACATGCGCTAGGCCCATCCTGGGGCCGGCACGGGAGCCATCCCAAACGGTGGCACGTAGTGTGTGGGCAACCCATAAGGCTAAGGTTGTGAATTCATCTACTACAGAGGTTGCAGCTGAAACTGATGCTGGGGCGGCAGTCCAAAGGTGGTTGCTGCTCTAGGATGGTAGGGCTGTATCCTTGGTGGTCCATGTCCACCAAAGAACTGCATTACAGGAAACTGTTGCAGCAGTTGATGCGACTGCTCTGCTTGTCTCTGTTGCTACTGTGTCTGCCTCCGTTGTTGTTGTTTCTGCTACTATTGTTTCTCCATCATCAACCGCTGGAGTGAAGGGCACCTGCGCCAAAAGTGCCCGGTCTGGTTACAGTAGCTGCACCTCTGGTTAACGTGGCCGCGTCCATGACTGCGACCACTGTCGCCAGACCAGCCACGACCCCTAACGGAGGATCCACCAAGGGAGGTGAATGAGGTCTGGCTAGCTGCACTAGCAGCGGAAGAGGAGACCTGGTGTGTATAAGATGTCGGTGGCGTAGCTGTCATGTTACGAGCCTTGCCCTTCAATATGTTTTCGTAGTTATGCAGATCTTCAAAGACGGAGGCGAGGTCAATGAGCTCATTCTCAGCAACTAGATGGCGACGATGCAGGACATGCCAAAACTCCTTAAACTGCTCGCCAAGATGAAGCAGCACCAAGTCCAGCTACTCAAGGATAGAGGACGAGGCACCTAGACTCAATAGTCGTCTGCGAATATCCATGACTTCATCCCAGAACTTAGAAACTGACGTGCCTGGTTTGGGAAAAAGATTGCGGAGGCGGTCTATCAGCATCACTACAAGTGTCATGCCCTGTTTTTCCTGACGAGTGGAAAAGTGGTGCCATTTGTCATGCAGTCGTGCTGCACGGCTTCGTGGATCAGAGGGGTCCTTGCCTTTGCCGCAAAAACAAAACTGGCGCAGGGCATAGGCCTGTGGATCTGGCAGCACGCGTGTTTATGCATTGAATACACGCAGCAGCATGAGGCCGGTTGCTGAGTCTGGAGGCAGGAGAATGTATAGCTCCTCCAATCCATGCTCTACTGTCCAGGAAAAGAAGATGTCCCTCCACACCAGATAATCCCTTGTCCCCAGCTGTGGCGGGAAGATTTCCTTTTGACCTAGTCCTAGATGCGCCATTGCGGCTGCAGTAAGGGTGTCTTTAGGAGCGTTGTTGCTGCTACCGGCACCTCCGACGTTACTGGCACTACCGGCACCTCCATTTGTCCCTTCTACCTCACTCATGGTGCTTGGGGAGTGGTTCTTGTTGTCTGTCTAGCTCTGGATGGCACTGCAAAGGATCAGGGAAATTTCAGCAGCAATTCCTCGGGTCCACTTTGGACCCAATTTTCTGCCGAGAGCCCGAAGCTCTATGGGGAAGCCACCAGCGACATCCTAGGGTCCTGCCAATACGATCCCGTGCCCCCCAAACCCTTTTCCCACCCATAGAGTCACGGTTGGGCACCTTGGGGAGGCCCTTAGAGGTGCGTGAGACCTTCTTCCGTAGGCAGCTCTTTGTCGCAAGCCCCCGCCGCACGTGCAAAGCCCCACTAGGGCTCTTACGTCCCCAATGGCTAGTTCGAAGCCTTAAATCTGCTTTTCCTCCCTGCTATGGCCTGCCGACCCTGGATTACGTGGCGTCCAAGTGGCGGCCACCCCCTTCTTCAACTCCTACGGTCAAGTACCGACCCCCTCAGGCCCGAGAGAGAAAGCTGTGATATCATGAGAAAGCCGTTCTGGATCTAATGCAACAAACGATGCTTGATTTCATGGAGTTTGATGCATGCTAGGTCCAAAACACTCAAGCGTAGACACATTTTAACTACAGGTCCTACAAGTCGCTAGGAAATCCCTTGTTACGGGTGAGACTCGCTAGTCGAGTCTCACCCGTCAGCCGGCTAGCAGCGCTCGCCGGCGCTCAGTGGGTGCGAGGGCGGAGTGGCCTTCTGTCGGCAAAACAAGGTGCGAAAGCACCTGCATGTCACAAAAACAACTAGACTAGCCTGGATGTTAGAGAACCTACTTTAGACCTAAAAGTCACACAGTTCATGGTCCAAACTAGGTTTAGCATCATAACGATCACAACATGACGCATGATGCTCAAGGACAAAATTAGGTTTTCCAGCGAGGGCAGGCAAGGGTCGACGGCTGGTGGAGGGTGGAAGATAAGGAGGCGACGCCACCACAAGATAGGCCTGGCGAACGCGTATCTCCACTTTCAACGTGGATCACCACCGACTGCCGAATCCTCATACACTGCACACTCGAGGACACATACGGACGAATGTATACACAGAGGGTTATCACGTCCATCTTCGTCCTTTTCACGTCTTTTTCAGGGATAGGGGAGGTGAACTCTTTGGTCTTGAGTCTTGTGGTGTCTGCATGGAGTCTAATACTCCTTACACGGCCCAGAAAAATGGCGTGTTTGAATGATGGAACCAAACCCTTGCTGATGGTGTTCGTTCCCTTCTTTCTGCCTCTCATCGGTATTCCCTCTTGGCCTTTGAGGCCATGTCCTACATGACGTGCATGTGGAATGGTATTCCTCATGGTCCTCTCCCTCGCCATGGCACTCCCTTTGATCGTTGGATGGGCTGTCGTGTTGACCTTTGTCTTGCATGCGTCTAGGGCCGCGCCGTCCTTGTTTGGCTCCTTTCTGATCACCGTGATGTTCACCTATCCCTGCATGGGTGGCTTTGTGTGTTTCTCGGTGTCTCTCCTTTCTCAAAGGTTTCGCTCTTTTGGGATCATGTACGCTGTCGTGTCATTGAGTCCCGCGATGCTCTCCTTTTTGTACACTTGTTTGAATTCCCCGTAGTGCTCCGTCCTCCTCTCTTCTTCTTGTTATGCCATCTTGTACATGTACATGTACATGTACATGTACATGTACATGTACATGTAAATGTACATGTACATGTACATGTATATGTATATGTATATGTATATGTATATGTATATGTATATGTAT
>SZWC01010640.1:11305-38690 GCA_023375785.1 Penium margaritaceum | reverse complement strand
TGCTGCTGCTGCTGCTGCTGCTGCTGCTGCTGCTGCGGCTGCCGCTGCTCGCTGTTTGCTGTTTGCTGTTTGCTGTCTCGTCTCCAAAGAGAGGATCGGGGCCGTCAAAAACGAGGAAAAGAGGATCCTTCGATCCACTCTCTCGTACTCCGTTAGCGGATGAAGTAAGCGGCGCGTGAGACCAGACGACGTTACCCATGCACGAACGGTCGGCTGCTCTTACTGTGTTCGTGCTCCCATGACGTCGTCAGATCAGATGGCCACTCCCCGCCATGCAAGAACACCCAGCCCTCCGTCCACTCCTGGTTGGAGTGCCCGCGGCCTCATTAGGCCGTAGACGGCAACACGCTACTGTGTCGCTCGCTGCATCCTCTGCTGCGTTCCTGCACCACTAAAATCAATTTTCAACCATTTGGGCCTCTTTTTTCGCATAGATGATATGAATAACATTCATTCCCGCTTTCAGTCAATTCTTTAAACTATCGTACAGTGACCGCCATTTTCTTGTCTTTTCCCTCTCTTTCAAGGTCTTCACTAAAATTCAAATTCGCAGGTTTGAGCACAGGCACCCAAATTTGCATAATGTACCCAGTTGTGTCGCCATGTTTTGGGTCGCGTGCTAAAGTTGGTCGTTTCAAGAAGCCTTTGATCTGCACCAAGTTCAAAATGAAAGGGTTTGGCCAAAAATGGTACACTAATCACAACCAAAATATTTTTTAAACCTATATTTAATTTTAATTTTTAGTTTACTCAAATACATTGGTTGACTCACGACTTCACTAATGATTCGACGACAATCCTTCATTGAAATCGACCATTTCTGATCTTTCCAATCAACTTCAAGGCTTCAACAACTGCCAATAGTTCACAAAAAAATTGGTTATGTCCCAAAAGTGCCAATCCCAAGCTTGGCGATCAGTCACCTTGCTCTTGTCCATGTCAGCTCTCCAAGCCTACGTGTGGTGGCAGTTTTAGGAGCCGCGGCGGAATGAGCAGTAGCGCTCAACAACAGCGATAGCAACAACGTTGGCAGGATCAGCAACATACGGTAGCAGCAATAGTAGTAGCAGCAATGCCTGCAAATGCTGCAACATCAGAGATTATAGCAAGCAGTAGCAGTAGCAGCAAGCAGCAATGGCGGTAGTAGCTTTAGCAGCAACAACTACTATGTAGAGAAGCAACAGCAGCAGTAGCGGAAGCAACAGCAACCGTAGCAGGTGCATCCGCCGCCACAGCTGCTGCTGTGAAAGGGCCTCATTGACCTTCTTCGAGGGTCTCCCTCGAAGTGGCTTCCTTGAGCCCCCATTGAGGGGCACCCTCAAAGGGGACCCGTTGGCCTCGTCAAGCCCCCTCCCCCTCTTGAGGGGCCCCTCGGAGGGGACTGTGGGCTCACTCGGCCCCTTCGGCCCCGTCGGCCGACCGATGGAGGGGGCCGACAGCGAGAGAGGGGCCAGACCCACCCCCCTCCGTTCGATCCTCCCACCCATCCCGCTTGCTCACACAAGCGAGCGAGCGAGTGAGCGTGCGCGGGAGGGAGGGCCAGCCGGACACCCCCTCCCTCCTCTATTTTCTCTATTGCCCCAAATTAGGGGCAATGCAGAATAGGTGGGACGAGAAGAAAGAAATGGGAGTTGAGGCAAAGAAAAGGGGGGGGGGNACACAAAGGAAAACAAAATCTTACAACTACTACCGCCGCAGCAGTAGAAGCTCTTGTAGCAGCAATGGTAGTGGTGGATGGATTTGCAATGACTACATAGTGAGGGGCAGTTGCAACTACGTTTGTATTCTTCACTTCCCAGTAGACAAAGAACTATCTTCAACGGCGACTTCTTTTTCGGGACGCGTCATGGACCGGTGTCTCTCTAGGGTCCGTGGATTGGTTATCGCACTTCAATCAGTAGAATCAACTGTGTATTCAGATTTGCCCATCTCCAAGGGCTTGGTCTTCTACCGCTTGGAGTAGCAGCCGCACTTGCAGTCGTCACACCTTCTGTTCTTGGAGGAGTTTTTCTCCTTTACAGATAGCAGCAATTGTAGTTGCAGCTGGTCAAAATCCTTCTCCATGCGTGCTGTGGTCGTGCATCTCGTCCCGTCCGATTACACTTGCTGACCCCGATGCCATGACCTACAGGGGTGACAGTGTCTCCCTGTGTCATCCTCTCCCGTGGCTTGGTGTTTACCACCGGGAGTAGGTGCCCTCCGCACCCATCCATCGTCCAGTACACGAGATGAGTGCGCAGACATCTGACTAGGCGCACTGCACGTTTGCCTGCTACTATTGTGGTGATGGACGTCATGGTCGGCGTCGCTACTATACGCACCTTCGCGACTAGCATTCACCTTGGCGTTAGCCTTTTCCGAGCATGCGTCCTCCACAGCATCCGGATCTACCAGCATTGGTAGATCCCCTAGTTGGACCTCTGGCAACCATGTTCACTGAGATCCACAGCCTGAGGCGGATGGTGCAGCGGCTTTGTGACCTCGTCGTCACCGAGCCTACAACCGTTACTAGTTTGTTGACAAACCCCTTGATCTCATCTCCTTTATCCTCTCCTCATTTCTCATTCGATGGTGTCCCTTGAACTCCACCCGCCGGCCAATCCCAAGCTTGGCGATCAGTCACCTTGCTCTTGTCCATGTCAGCTCTCCAAGCCTACATGGCGGGCGCGAAACATCGTTGAATACGAAAAAAGATGATACAAGAACCAGGAAAACACTCAAAGACACCGTTTTGAAATATATTAGTTTTATCATCCCCCGTTTTAGAAAAAATGGTTCCCAAACGCCACGGAATCCATTTTTAGACAACAAAATACCCTGAGGGGTAAGATACAGTCCACAGATGCCACTCGTATTAGTTTTTTACCTGCATGAGCACCTAGGGGTTGAATACATATGCAGGATATACCCCATTGACGTGGGGTTCATGTTTTTCTTTTTCATATACCCTCGGGTGCGCAATGCGGCTGTTGTTTCTTGTGTCAAAACAAAGCCAGCACAACATTGTGAACATAACAAGGTGTAATATAGTTTCGTTTTTGCATGGTTGGTTTTTTGGTGAAGAAGTGAATAGTTATGGGAAAAACATGTTGCACGTCAGATTTAAGCGGAATGATCATAACATTACATGGTAATTACCACCACAAACATAAAACTCTCGTAAAAATATTCCATTCGTTTCCATACATGAAACAACCACGTGGACAAGACGTTGAAAATAAAGGAAAGACATAGTTTTATGAAGAGATAGAAAAAATGAAATACGGAATGGACTATCGAACCCTTACGAAATACCCTTAGGGGCATTTATAGTTGCAGCAACAGTATGGGCTTGTGGATACCTAAACTTTGGAAGTGGGGCTACTTTCGAGATAAAAAGGAAACAAGGGGCGGGTGTTGCACGCAAAGAGTGCATAGGGTTAGATGGTAACCGAGCAAAATTGTTCATATCGGTATCTCTTAAGAGGCTAAATAATTGCCCGCAATGTGGACCACATAATGGAAGGTTTGCTTTGAGAATTTAATTCATCCATGGGAACAAAAACTGGTTGTAAATGGACTGCCAAAATATCACCCGCATTTGTTCAAACTAATTTTTTGTTCGCCCATTGTGTATGGAGTGGGCGAACTCTTTCTAAATTACATTAAGCTACGCTAGATTTTTTCCAGCTTGTGTGGATGTAAAAGCAAAAAACAAAACAAAACCAAAAAGTGAACGAATGCGCTTGACTGTATAGTATTATGTATAAAATTTCGCCAACATATTGAAGAAGAACCTCAAAAGATGTTTCTTCTATTTTTTTATGAATATGGTTTATTCTGATAAATAATTTATTCAAATGAGATTATTTTTTTCTTGTATTGTGAACATGCTAGTTTCACACCTTTACTATGAATTTCACTAAATAAAACATGATCTTTGACAGATTTGGATGAATCTTCCATGTTTCCTTATGTTATAAAAAAAATGATATGACTTAATTATTGGCATATTTTAGTTTCTTTACCTTCTTGTATGACGGTGGTTGAGTTTATTTTCTTTCAATTGCATTTTGACCCTGTTTGAAGCCGAGTTCACGAGTCTCAACAATTTAGCATGACGACCAGTTCCGTGAAACAGGACAGGGCGAGGCTAGGGGGAGCGATAGAGGGAAAAGGTAATATTAAATTCCGCCCACCAATCGACTGGAGGGCCTAAACGTACAGTTCTTACCCTTTAATCCTAGTTTCGGACTGCTCATGCCATACTATCCAAGGTCTGTCCACAAATCTAGGTCGATGTCCGTGATTTTTTATCTCTGGGCCGACCTCACCTAGGCGTCCGCGGACGTGGGGGGGCATAAAGTCCGATTGATTACTGGACCCTGATTGGTGGATATGTCAGAAAAACGACCGATCCACCAATCACGATTTTCTTAAAGCATCTTTTGGCCACAAACCGATTGTGATAGGTTACTATGTAACCCTAAAATGGGTACTAATGGTCAATCATATCCCCTTTGGGTGCATCGTATAACAACTACAGATAAAGAGGGCGGACCATAACTTTGGCGTACAAGAATGCAGTACTCATTGCAGTTGGATCTCACATGTAGAGATCTGCATCACATGTAATGTTGTGTATTGCCGCACCCCTCCTTGCCGATAGCTCATTTGCACTGGTACTGTCCGCCGAAAGCAATGTCACCAAGGTGGATAGTTCTCGAGTTTTGGACTCAAAGTGCCACGAAAGCCTCGTCGTGTGACCGGATAGACACCCCTTGTTGACATTCAACACTCGGAATGATGTCAGGCCACCTGCCAGGCTTTTGGGAGGTCAGCCACGTGTAGGACTCGATGGCCACCACCTTCGGCTCCCAAGTGAGAAGACATCTAACATAAACAGTGCAAAGACGAAATGTTTTCTTTGACGGGGTTACACCTTGCAGATTCCAGCAACCGTAGGTTTCTAAGTGCGATGTCCATGAATTGAAACATTATCCTGCCATATGAACCAATCAAAATAGTTCAGATTGTTATGCTGAACAGAACGTGGATGGCCCTGTTGTAGCGCGGGCCGGCCTCTCCTCATGGCTTGAACGGGTCCCTGGCCTGTGGGCGATTGGTCAGGATGGGTTGAGGGTCGGAGACCCTCAATCACCGCGGTTTTGGCCCAATGGGCCAACCTTCCTGTACCAATTCGTTACATTGGTATCAGAGCGCCAAGGTTCGAGTCCCGCTGTGGACGCCGAAGGCGGGTCCACTCCTAGGTGGGAGGAGTGTAGCGCGGGCCGGCCTCTCCTCATGGCTTGAACGGGTCCCTGGCCTGTGGGCGATTGGTCGGGATGGGTTGAGGGTCGGAGACCCTCAATCACCACGGTTTTGGCCCAATGGGCCAAAACCGTGGTCAGAGCAGTTGGCCCAAATTTCCTCGGCCAAACGGCGTGAAAATCCCGAATTCAACGCGTGATAGGCCGTGAATTTAATTACACAAATGCCCTCTCACAGGGTTTGGGGACTCTTGTTGGTGTGCCAATTCTGTAGACATGATGACCTCTCGGCTCACTACACACACATGACCTCATGCAAGTGACTAACTCGGCGGTTCCATGCCCGGCGAGACCCTCTCCATCAACATGAGGCGTTTCCATCTTGGAAGGCCAAGGAGCACATGGTGAGCAATCAAGAATACTTATTCATTCAGACAATGCACCTGCTTACAGCTCATGGTTTCGTGCTTCCTAGGGAGAGGCTGGTATGCATCATGATAGCTAGCCCGGGTTGTACTCCCTAGACTACATGCTGAGTGTTTACGAAAACACAACTCGTGGATTGGGCTCGAGTAGGGCAAGTGGTCAAGCCCACGATTACGAGCAGGCTCGCAGCTCATCCCATTCTGAGATCTGATCTGCTCTTACCTAGCTTCGTTGTTGCGTCTAACCACGTCCATAGCTACCACCTTCTAGTGGGATCCTCCTTGCAAGCCCGCACTTCTCTCTCCCTCTATTCTTTGCTCCAAACTGGTTTAAGAGCAAGGGAAAAAGGGTTTCAAGCACTTGAAGTGGACTGACGTTTGCCAAACCCCAGCAGCCGCGGCAGATCTCACCGCCGTCTTGCTTATTGTTGCTACATTCATCTCGTTGCAGAAGCGTTGCTGCCTCTTCATCTGGGCCGACGGGTCTTACAATTTTTTTCTGCTAGCGTGGCATTGCATCTCCAGTCGTGGGCGACAGTTGTGCATCAACTGAACCTCAGTTCACTGCCACCCTACCACAGCCTCTTATGTGGTAGTAACGGACTGCTTTGCACATCCATCGTTGCCAGCCCATTCCTTTGCAGTAGACGCATCACGCTAAGCCGCAAGAACTCCACTTCTAACGTGAGGTGGTCCACCGAAACCACAGTTTGTATTTCCATAGGTGTTGTAGCTTGCCTATGTGCAAAAATATCGCAGCACTTCCGTTGTTGCCACAAGGTGGATCCACGAAGTGCCGGCCGTACTCGTTCTTTAAGCAATGGAAGTAGAGCTGTAGACCCACGACCATCGGGTCGCGAAATCTAAGACCCACGCCTAGTAGCGTCAGCTGCTGCCCTCCTAAAACCCTGGCGTACGTGGAACCGACGGGAGCCGACCCCGTTGGAGAGGGGCGTGAGGAGATGCACTACACCCCGTGGTGGTTCGCTCCCGACGTCAGGCCTATCACGTCATCCAGCGCTGCGCCATCGACATCGACATCTTCATAGCCCAAAGCGATAAGCAATTCATCCCTCCCAAGTGGTGCCAGCCCGAATAATGTTGCATCAGCTCATATTGACGTAGAACGATACCTCTCTTCCTATGCGCTTGTATTTTACAATGTAGTTGCGCGTGTTATTGAGGCAGCATCTTCAACGTCTACTACGTTCACAACAGCGGAGCGCGTTGTACCTCCACTCGGAGCCACGTCCGTCGGCCACGCTACTGAAGCCTATACTGGGGCAGCAGTGGCACTTGGGCTGTTAGCTACTTCAGTAGCAGATCTCGCCACACAACACTCAACAACAGCAGCCACAATTGCTTCAGCGGCTGCATCAGCCGCCTTTGCCACAATCGCTGCCGCATCATCCATTTGCATCTCTACAGTGTCGGTGGTTGTTGCAGTCGCAGCTGATCTGGCCTTCATCAGCACCCACATCGCCGCCGTGATCTCTTCTTCCGTGACATCTCTACCCTCTGTGCCTTGGCTCTGTCAGGTGACTTCTTTCTTGTTGTCCCAATTTTTTCTTCCTTTTCCGTAGTCAATGATGTTGCTGCTACCAGTGCCGCCGCTGTGTCGCCACTTTTCACCGCCTCTTGCCGCCTTGCCTAGGGCTTTTTCTTGTGCCTGGAGTATCGTTGTTGTGCCCGGGGTGCTTCCTTGGGGCTAGGCTATCATGTAGCAGAGGAAAGACTGTACCTGCCGCACCTTTGATTTTCCCACGCCCACTAGGGCTGGGAAAACTCTACCGGAATTTTTTTGGTACCATGATTCGTCATCACCATACCTGGTGGTGACAAGTCTGTCATCACAGAGCTGTAGCGTGAGCTACGACTTGCTAGTGAAACCTAGTGCACTGCTGAGAATCACTTAGGCATAGCAAGATGACCACGCTAAGCTCGTCAATGAGGTCGTTGTGCTGGTTCTTGCAGGCATGTCCACTACGTCCACTACATCATCATCCACCACCCTTGTTGTGGGCTCTACCTCCTCTAGCTCCACATCTTTAAAACCCTTTTATTCTACTGCTCATTCCACTCTAGCGCCGCGCTAACATGATTTTCACTCCCAGCCGCCTGCTTTATCTCCCAGCTTGGCCTTCTCCACCTAGGTAGTAGGCTTCAGCGCATGGGCTTAGGGAGATCATCTGTGGGAGTATTACTTCCTACTTGATCTTAGCGCTAATCCACCCTTTGTGCCCCACCCTGCTGAGTCTACCCATGCAGTGCGTTCCCTCATTGCCGTTGTGCATGAAAATCTCACAAAAGAGATTGGCACGTACAATGCAGGCCCTGGTGCCTGCTTTGCCGCAAACCCAATTGGCGTCTACGCTTTCTTGCGCCGCAGCTCCACCACCACCGGCCAGGCTGTCCACTGTTCCCAAACCATACAATTAAACACACTGTATATGCGGGTTGATGAGATGGCCGACGCTTATTGGGCATGCAGTCTCAAACTCCTCCATGAGCTTTGTGATGAAGCATGAGGCCCATTCACTACTATGGCAAATAGCCTCACACCAGAGCCCTATGGTCTCCTTTGTGAGGTCAAGGCCGATGAGCTCGTGCGCCTGGCAGTTGAGCCCATCCCTCCAAAGTCCCCTCCTGGCATTGATACCCTTTGGGACTTTGTCTCTGAGCGTCTCACACTTGGTGAACTATTCTTAAGAACAGACGCCTCCATCATTCCACTGTCACTGATGTGGTTGTCATCACCACGTCTATTCCGGGGACATCATTGGTTTCTATTTCATCCTCGTCATCCTCATCCTCCTTTGCCTTGGCACATGCCGCTCAGGGTTGCGGGCATGGACAAGGCCGCGACAAGCCCAAGGACAAGGGCAAGGAGGGTGCCTCCTCTCGAAATCCCATAGGCTCCATCGTCTCCTGGAACTGTGGCTGAAGCGAGCACAGTGCTCGCTAGTACTCTGAGCCGCCCGATGATGCTGTCATCCTCATCCACCTTCTTGTCCAGCTCCACTGTCCAGTGTTCCACCAGACCCACCTCCACCTTTGCACAGTCCACCGTCGGGACCGGTCCCATTCCTCCATCCTTCTATCCCTGAGGATGGCTACTGTCCTTCTCCGCTTCTTCGTACATATGCCCCCTTTCCTCAGCGTATGCATTGCCGTCGTGGTACCCGTCTCCCTATCCACTGTTTCCTGCCACACCTTCTGTCTCCACCTAACCAGCTACACCCTCCTCTGCCAAGGGCGAGCGTTAGCTAGAGCATTCCCTCACTCATCTGCTCCATCTGTGCGATCAGGGAGGTGAGAGTGTGACTGCATTGCCCAGAGATCTTGTGTGTTAGTCTGACAATGTTCTTTGTGGGAGCCCGTCTGGTGCTGTTCAGGGCTCCATGCCTGGTGCTGTGCCGTGGGTTGAGTATTGGCAGTCTGTGACCCTCGCTCGTTGCCTCGCTGCCTGCAGTTAGTCCTCTCCATTATTTTCCGATGTCGGCACTGTCGTCACCTGTGGTGTCCTTCCCCTTGTTTGTGTATCCGGTGGCTTCTGGATCATTGATTCAGAAGCCAACCATCACATGACATCTTTTCATTCTACATTTGTTACGCTTGGCCCTGTTGGCTTTGATTGCTTTGCATGTACCGACTCCGGGCAGATGCTTCATGTCCAGGGTGTGGGCATTGTTTGCCTCGTTGGGCCTGGCAATGACCTGTTCTTTCCTTACACTCTCTATGTGCCTTCTGTAAAAGTCAACCTATTGTCTATCACCACTCTAGATGAGCAAGGCATGGACTTCTCTCCCAGTCGTGGTGTTGGCATGGTCTCCTTACGTCCTGTCGGTCGTGCTCTCCTTCGCAGTGTTTGTTGTGGACATCTCTATTCTGTGCCATTGATTGTGCCTGCTTCTTCCTTTGTCAGCACTGCACTTGTGCATGGCACTTTCTCTCTAATGCCCAAGCATGTGAAGCTACTACTTCATCGCTTTGGCCATGTGTGTACCGATGATATTGCCAGTATGCTGCGATCTAACCCACCCTTGGTCTCAACCCCTCTACATTCCCTCTGCCGTGTTTTGTTGACCGCCTTGTATGCGCTTATGGCAAGATGCATCGCACCCCGTTCTCCTCCTCTAAGACGATATCCTTACACCCCCTTGACCTTGTTCACGCAGATGTCATGGGCCGTCTCCCTCATGACTTCCTTTGTTGGCAAGGATGCTATGTCATGTGTCTGACGAACGATTTTTCTCGATACCGTTGGGTGGTGGAAGAGCGACGTTTCCCCATCCTTGTCGTTTGGCTCCCTCAGGTTGAGCGCGAATGTGAGTGCTCCCTCCGCATCTTCCGTAGTGACAGCGGCGGTAAATTCATGGGTCACGTTGCCCGTCTTCTCGAATCTCATGGGGTGTGTCTTGAGCTTAGTGCTCCTTATACACCCCAGCAAAACGGGGTCTTTGAGCGTTGGAATCGCACGCTCGCCGATAGCATGCTTTTGCTTCTCTCCGAGTCTGGTCTTTCTCCACTCTTTACCTTTATGGCTATGAACTACATTACGTGGGTCAGGAATCGAGTCCCCCATGGTCCCCTTCCCAAGTTGGTTACGCCGTTCGAGCGCTGGCGCGGTCGCCGTGCCCACTTGTGACCGACTCGTGTATGGGGTTGCATTGCCACTTTTTGGCTCCTTGAGGACGTGTGTGATAGGAAGCTATCGCCCCGTAACCGTCTGTGTCCACTTCTAGGCATCTCTATCCACTCGAAGGTGTGGTGCTTCTGGGACCCTGACCGTCATCATGTCATTGAATCGTGTTACACCCTTTTCTTTGGGTATGTCTTTCTTCGCGATCTCGACCGTTGTGCCTCCTTCTCCTCCCTCTCCTCACTTCTTTGGCTAGAGGGGGACCCTCGGCTGTTTTCAGCCTCAAACCTTTGTCAGTCACCATTGGCAGTGCCAATACCTGACCCTCAGCCGGTTTCAGCCTCAGAGCTTGGTCAATTACCATCCTCGGCACCCGTGCCTGATCTATCTTCGGTGCACTGTCATCACCCCCTTCCTCCTTGATGCCAGTTTCTTTCTCCACGTTATCCCCTGTCAAGTCTCTTCCATCAGCATCCTCACAGTCTTCAGAAAGCTCTTGCAAAACCCTATCCATTCCCGCCTCATTTGCTGCCCTGTAGGCTCTACGAAACGAAACAACGCTCTCAGATCTAGATGATTTCCAGATTTTTGGCTGAAAAGAACATGGTGAAGTTTTTTACTCTGGCTCATTATTGCTCCAAATTGTGCCTCATTTAGACAACCTTTACGCTGACGTCATCATTGTGGGTGATGACGCCAGCACCAACACTTGGCCAGATGTTTGGCTGAAGCATCATTTGTTTCCAGTGTTCCAAATCCCCAAGAAACACCAATGGTTCTTGATTCTGACAACGTTGACGTTTGGACCCATACTGAGTAGCATCGATGCTGCCGGTCCGTGACAAGGGCAAGGGGCTAGGACCTTGCCCCTAGCCAGCTCCTCCTTGTTACGACAACGATGAGGACTCTTCCTCCTCTTCGGGAATCAGTCAGCTCCACCTTGTTACGACAACGATGAGGGCTTTGATTGCTGGGACCCTGTTTTAGGTTTGGGCCGACTCTGAGGGCGTCTGGCCCTACTACCACGGCCCGTACAAGACTCGTGATTCTCACCAGGTCCAGACAGGAGTTAGAGCAATGCGTGATCTCCTCTATGCCGTGCCGCGGGCGACTGTGGTCGAATTCTGACCCTTCCTGGTTGAGACTGGGACCGAGACTGGAGTAGATGTGTGCCAAGGTTGGGAGCTAGCCGTGACACTTTTCATTGCGGAGACCCATGCCACGAGGGTGGTCCAACTGTGTGAGTTGAACTCCCTCTGTCAGGGTTCCACGGAGCTTGCAGCTGACTACTGGAGGCATATGATACGCCTTTATATGCTCCTTGGGACTGGTGGCGGGACGCGTTGTGGGCACTTGACACCATCATGATGGGGGCGCACTTGGAGCATGTGAAGCTCTTTACGGGCTTTGACCGTATGGCTCTCTCTATTGACTCCGTTGTTGGAGTCATTTCATCTACTTCCTTGGGCCCATCGCTATTTCCTCCAGGCCACATCAGCCCATGAGGCTTTCATCGCCCATCAGTAGAGTCCACTTGTTGTAACAGTGACTTCGATCCCTCCTACGCCTCTCTCCATGTTCACCAGTCCTACCTCCACCGCTTCCTCCTCCTCCTCCTCCTCCTCTACCACGAGTAGCCACACTCAGGGTATTGGCTACACAGGGGAAGAAGGGGAAGAAGCGACACGAGAAGGGACAATAGCAATAGCGGCAGTAGGAGTCGGCGAGTAATGGTAGTGGACGATCTGTCTACTGCTACAACTGTGGAGGCGCTCACTGCTACACGGACTGTGAGCAGCCTCTTGACTCGGATCATGCACAGCCTTCAAGCGTCACACATGCAGTGGATTTCCTCGAGTGACACACAGGCGGGACGCGCCGCGACCATGACTCCAACAGACGCATTCGTTTCACCAGGTGGCAACGGTGCTCTTTGACCCTCGGGTTGAAGAGCACCCAGCTAGGGGAGAGCCGGCCAACCAGGGCATCGATCTGGTCGTAGTCGACCCCAGGGACCTGAGGAAACCCCTAGGCTGTGAGGCGGGCCTTCTACTTGTCCAAGGACCCGTCGGGCTTCCACTTGCGCCGGAAGACCCACCTAGCACAGATGGCCTTTCAGCCGGGAGGGAGGTCGACGAGATCGTAGACGTGATGTTGCTGGATGGCGACGAGCTCATCAGCGCACGTAGCATCCCAATGCGTGACCTTGAGGGAAGTACGAGCCTTGCATATGGTGGCTGGGAGGTGTGCCGTGGAGCGGACTCTGAGAGCGTGCACGTCTTGAGCCCCACGTGGGATGCCCGTGACTGTGGTTGTGATGGACGACCGGTGCTCGTGACAAAGCGTGGTGTAGCCCTGTGCGGAGCCCAGGAGAAATTCTGCAATATGGCTGATGTGGTTCAGCGGAGGGCCTTGGTGCTCGGGTCCCCACTCACAATCCTGGGAGTAGGTCTGTTGAGAGGCGACGAGTCACGTGGGGCGACAAGGGGCCGAAGCGCCAACAGGCGCAGTGCGACGGTCTGCGCGCTCCTTGACGGCTTGGGTCAGAGACTGTCGTCCAGGCCACGCGTGTAGAAAGCAGGGCGAGAGACGCCACAAAGGGGGCACCTGGGAGTGAGTCAGAGGGGCTAGCAAAAGTGGAGAGGACTGGCCTAGAGGGACCAGTGGATGCGGACGGTGCCGACGGCTCGGAGGGACCAACAGACGTGGATGGGACTGTTAGCCCGGACGGACCAGCGGACGCGGACGGAGCTACCGGTTTTGAGGGACTAGCAGACGCGACCGAGGCTGTTAGCCCTAAGGGACCAACGGACGCGATTGGGGCTCCCGGACCAGAGGGACCAATGGACCCAACCGGGGCTGCTGGTTTGGAGGGACCAGCAGACGCAATTGGAGCTGCCGGCCCGCAGGGACTAGCAGATGTGGATGGGGCTGTTGGCGCGAAGGGACCACCGGAGCGGACGAAGTAGCCTGCCCGAAGGGATCAGCGGAAATGGACAAGGATGTTGGCCCAAAGGAACCAATGGACGGGACTGGGGATGCCGGCCTGGAAGGGTCAGCAGACGTAGGAGGAGCTGCCGGCCTGGAAGGGATAGCAGACGCAGACGGTGTACCACCCGGAAGTGGCAGGACAGAGGACGGACTGACCACTTCCCAATACAACGAGAGGGAAACCAACAAGCCGGAGTGAGCAAGGTTGCAAGGAAACAGCTTGCTCGAAGAAAAGAGCATCCTGTGACTCGATGATGTAGTGTCGGGAGGGATCCTAGAAGCGCCAAGCTTTAGAATGACATGAGACACCAAGCAAGGTGTAAGGACGTCCACGGGGGGCGAGCTTGCTGCCTTGCTACGGGACGGGCAACCACACAATGGCCACGTAGCCCTAGACGCGAGCCGGGCGGAGGTCAGCTCGCTCAACGCACCAGTCCTGGTATAGTATGGAATGGCAGGGAAGGGGTCCATGGGGAATCCGATTCCAGACCCATGTCTTGTAGGCTATAGCCTCAAAGTAGAAGCCATCGGAGAGACCAGACTCGACCCGCATGGTGCGGACTGCGTCAGCCATGGAGCGGTTCCACCGCTCGGAGACGCCGTTCTCTGCTGGCGTGAAAGGCAACGTCATCTCATGATGGATGCCACGAGAGGAGAGGAAGGTCATGGTCTCCCCCAAGAACTTACCATCGCGACCAAAAGGAATCAGTGAAGAGGACGACCACACTCGCACACTGAAAAAAAAAGACAATCNTGCGTCAGCCATGGAGCGGTTCCACCGCTCGGAGACGCCGTTCTCTGCTGGCGTGAAAGGCAACGTCATCTCATGATGGATGCCACGAGAGGAGAGGAAGGTCATGGTCTCCCCCAAGAACTTACCATCGCGACCAAAAGGAATCAGTGAAGAGGACGACCACACTCGCACACTGAAAAAAAAAAGACAATCCCGAATGTTAGGAGCAACATCGCTCTTCTGCCAAAGGCAGGAGACCCAGTGATAGCGAGAGTAGTCATTGGTGAGTGTGAGGACATAGCTCGTACTCATTTACGGACTCCGCGGGAAGGGGACCCATGATATTGGACTGGATCAGGTCTAGAGGGGTGGGCGGACGGGAGGAGGAAAGAGGGTAAGTGGACCGGTGCATTTTCTCCTGCGCGCAATCAATGCACTCAGTGGGACACGACCAGGGAAAGGAGGCTAGATCAAGACCTTTGGCCGGTAGGGTGCGGAGCATGCGATTGAAGGTAGTAGAGTGGACGTGGTAGAGGCGAAGGTGAAAGAGGTGTGTGTCCTGTAGAGGGAGCGTACTGGTGACAAATACATGGCATGTGGCGGCCAACGGGGAGAGGATAGGGGGAAGGGAGGATAGACAAGGAACATGCAATAGGTTGCTGCAGGCAGTAGGATG
The DNA here is from genome assembly GCA_023375785.1 of Penium margaritaceum. Taxonomy (NCBI): domain Eukaryota; kingdom Viridiplantae; phylum Streptophyta; class Zygnematophyceae; order Desmidiales; family Peniaceae; genus Penium; species Penium margaritaceum. Next base: position 23,974 of record SZWC01010640.1, on the reverse strand, counting down.
CAGGACGACACAACCGAATGGATGCAGCGACATAGTGCCAACGCCACACAAGTGCAATTTTTCCATGCTCATGCGGTCAAGGGCAATGATGGACAGAAGGCTGAGCTCAAGACCAAGGACGAAGAGGACATCGGTCACAAAGATATCCCCAGTAGGACCATGAAAACGAACAACGCCGACCTCGCAGACAGATAACACCTGTCTAGAGCCCGTCCTACCAAGAGAAACATTGCCAACGGAACCAAGCATATTGGAGGCCTCACAAGAAGCTATCATGTGATGCGTGGACCCACATTCAATGATCCAAGACGTTGTAGTATGTTGGACCGGTGTCGGTAGGTCGTTAACAGTCATAAGGCAGCAAGCAAGAGAAGCGGATGCGGTAGAGGAGGGTACAAACCGAGATTGCCGATCAACATCCCATTTGATGTCGTCACAAAGAGGGGTAGGAGAGGAGGGCACGGGAGATTGTCAACAGACCTGAGGCCTAGAGCCAGCCTCTAGCCTAGGCGCGCAGTGGCTCCGTGGATGAGCCACTTTGGGAGCAATCTGGATTGCATCATCCCCCTTGCCTACATGGCACTCTCTGTGACCGCCAAGCGGCGCCAGCCACCAAGAAGGACCTTCAAATGTTCTAAGATGTCTCTTAGAACCTTCCGACCCCCTTTTGGTCACAAAGAAAGTTAGTCACTGGGCTGGGATTTGATCCAATGACCTCACGCTCCAGAGACCAACTCTGGATTGTCTAAGCCAGAAGGATTTGTCCTAGGTAGTGTTTGCTGGTTGACTATGTAGTTTAGACCAAAGGGACTTGCTCCAAAGGAGCAGTGCATGCCTTAACTATCTGGAACAGACTTAGGAGACTTACTCCAAGGGACCAGTGCATGCCTATTTTGTCCTATGCATGTCTAAATGTCAGCTATGGACAAGGGGCATATCAAATCAACAAACTCTCCCTTGCACCTCTGTCCGTGTGTTGCTACATATCTTCTCTCTCCAGCTGTCTTGGCCTTTGTCTTCATCGACTGCGTTGACCATACCGATCCTTTGAGTACCTGCAGAATGCAATTCTTTGTCAAGCGCCTTGGTCATGCAATCTCTGAGCATCTTCTTGGTCTCGGTGTATTCCAGGTCCACAATCTCCTTTGCGACCAGGTCGCATGAGTAGTGGTACCAGATGTCAATGTGCTTGGTCCACCGGGAGATGACGTCATCCTATGCCATTTTCATGGTACTCTTTTTGGCGATCCGGACCACCGTTGCTTCCGTCTGTGGTACTTTCATCTCAGCAAGCAAGAAGCATAGCCAGTGTGTCTCCTTGCATGCTTCTGACAGAGCGATGTTCTGTGCCTCAGCGGTAGAGAGGAAGACACAGTTCTCCTTTCTGCTTGCCTAAGAGACTACACCACCAATCAAGAGGCACAGGAAGCCCGAGGTGGAGTTTCCGTCATCGATCCTTCCTCCCCAGTCAGCATTGGTGTAGCACACGAGGCGCATTGGGTCAGATCCATCTTGGCCGCTAAACTAGAGTCCCATGTGTTGTGTCTTTTGTAGATAGCGCATGATGCGCTTTATTGCTTGCTAGCTTTGTCGCCTTGGATTTGGCCACAAACCTGCTCATCTGTCCCACAGCATAGCAAATGTCAAAGCGTGTTTCTACCATGGCATACATGAGGTTCCCAATACCAGACTGGTAGGGAATGTTCTCCAACTCACGTTGTTCTGCTTCTGTGCTGGGACTCATGGAGGGGGAGAGCTTGATGTCTATCGTCATGGGAGCGCAGATGGGCTTGTATTCCTCCATGATGGATGCTTAGCCAATGAGGCAAGGTTCATGGGGGTCCATGGGCGCTTCGGGATGGCGGCCAGAGCTGCATTCGCAAGCAAGGGCGCTTCGGGCGGCCGTGACCTTCGCTGGCGGTGTTGTCAGCGGCCGTCACGCGTGGAGCACTCAAACGGCCATAACTTAGCCGTTTCTTCACGGATTGAGGTGTTCTTTGGTGCGTTGGAAAGCTCTCAGGGCGTACTACATGATGCATGTGCTATTTGCATGAGTGCCCCTTGATAGAGGGTTTCGGAGCGCTGAGTAGATTACGGCTGCCTCATAGGGGCTGGTACATAAGGAAACCTAGGGGTTGTTCTTGGCATGCCAATCTTACCCAGAGACTATGTTCATTGTCTTGTACTGATCTATCAAGTCTAAAAGACTCATTCCTTACCCAACTCTCCTTGTGCTCCAACCATTGCCTTGCACACGTCCATTCGTTCCTACAAGTCTTTCGCAACGCACCTTGGTGCAAACGCCGCCGGGAGAGTCGCACGGCGGGAACCTCGGTCAGTAGCAGCGGTCTTGCTGCTAGGAGAGGGTCGTGCGATATCTCAAGGGCTGGCCCACACACCAAGGGGTCAAGGGTTGGGAGGTTTATCCCAAGGGCTCGACGTGTGACCGTCACGCCGGGCGCCCCTCGGTTCACATTTGGTATCAGAGCATGTGGACGTTTGCTTGGCTTTGCGCGAACCCAAGGGAGGCAGCAGATCTGCCACAACTGCGTTTGCCACAACTACTTTTTTTGTCACAACCGGAACCATGGCAGCAGCGGCATACGATCAGGCCAACCTCATGGAGGAGATCCGGCGTGCTCTTGATAAGTTGTGCCAAGAGAACCAGCAGCTGCGTGTGGAGGTTGAGGCGAGGTACGTCGGCCAAGGGAGCAGTGCGTTGGGGGGTGTTGCATTGGCATCCGCACCTGCCTTTCGGCGGCCCAAGCCGAAGGAGCCGGAGTTCTACACCAGCAAGGGCAGTACACGTGAGTGGCTCTTCACGGTGAACTTGTACTTCACGGCGTTGGGCGTTCACGTGGGAGAAGGTGCCACAAGACTGGAGTATGCACCTACGCTACTCCGGGGAATGGCGCTACAGTGGTGGTCAACATTGTGCCGGCGTAACGCCGCTGGGTTGCCGGACGGGCTGGGGGCCTGTGCACGGCTTCAGCCACTGTTGAGTCTACTGCTGGGGCGGGAAGTGCAGCTCGGTGTGCGGGCGTTGATGGAGAAGCCAGAGACGTGGGAGTAGTTTGAGACGATGCTCCAGGCGCGTTTCGACCTCCTCAACGGCAGTCGGGTCGCACGTGATAAGATCAAGCACGTCAAGCAAGGAGGATCGGTCCAGGACTACACTACACGCTTCATGGCCTTGGCGGCGCAGATTGACGACCTCTTGGACGAGGAGGCGTACGACCGCTACCACGACAGCCTGAAACCGCACGTCCAACGCGAATTCGCGGTGCTCGGGTTGCGGACCTTTGCGGAGTTGGTCTCGATGACGGAGCGCATCGACGCGGTAAGCTACAATGCGCGCTGGACCAGCTATGCAACACAACCACGGGTGGAGCAGCCGGGTCAGGCTGTGCCCATGGAGGTGGATGCAATCCAAGCCGGACAGTGGGGTGCGGGCGGGAAACAGGGACCATGAGGCAAGTGCTGGGTTTGTGGTGAGCAGGGTCATCGCAAGCGGGATTGCCCCAAGCGCAAGGCACAGCAGGGAAACGGGCAGCAGCAGTGAGGAGGAGACGACCTACTGTTGCAAGTCTTTCGTCCGCAAGGGACAGCACCAGCCCTGAAAGGCTTTTGCCGATTAAGGAGCTGTATCAAGTGCTCTTGCGGAATGAGGGGGGACCAAGGCTTCATTCGACCGTCGGTGTCTCCATACGCGGCACCGGTGCTGTTCGTCAAGAAGTCAGGAGAACTGCAGATGTGCATGGACTACCGGGCGCTCAACAACGTCACGGTGAAGAGCCGCTACCTGTTGCCGCGGGCCGAGGAGCTGTTCGACCAGCTACGAGGCGCACGTGTCTTTAGAAAACTGGACCTAAGGTCGGGGTACCACCAAATCCGCATTGCGGAGGAGGATGTGGAAAAAACCGTGTTTCGGACGCACTATGGACACTTCGAGTACCCCGTGATGCCTTTTGGGCTAACGAATGCTCCAGCCACATTCATGGCGCTGATGAACCGGGTATTCCATCCCTACTTGGACCAGTTCGTGGTCGTCTTCCTCGACGACATCCTTGTCTACTCGCGGATGATGGAGGAGCACCAAGAGCACTTGCGGACGGTGATAGAAGTACTGAAAAAGGAGCGGCTGTTTGCCAAGCTCAGCAAGTGTGAATTCGCCAAGCAGGAGGTGGAGTTCCTCAGGCAAATTGTCAGCGGGAGAGGAATCCGCATGGACCCAAAAAAGGTGGAAGCAGTGCAGGTGTGGCCAGAGCCGGCGTGAGTGCGTGACATCCAGGTTTATCTGGGTTTTACGAATTACTACCGGAGGTTTATCCGGGGGCACGCGGCAATGGGAGCACCCTTGACAGACTTGCTCAAGAAAGGGCGCCAATGGGAGTGGGGTACAAAGGAGGGGCAAGCCTTCGGTGTAATGAAGGCTGCCATGTGTCAAGCCCCGGTTTTGGTGCATCCAGACTCGAGCAAGGAGTATGTGTTGGCGACAGACGCAAGCGACTATGCAATCGGCGGGGTGCTGATGCAGGACCAAGGGAAGGGGTTGCAGCCCATTGCGTACTACTCCAAGAAGCTGAAAGGGGTTGAGCTCAACTATCCGATCCACGAGAAGGAGATGCTCGCGGTGGTCCAGGCCTTCAAGCAATGGAGGTGCTACCTTGAGACGCGGCGGTGTGTGGTGCACACGGACCACTACGCGCTCAAGTACCTCAAGTTGCAGCCAAACCTGAGTCGTCGACAGGTGCGGTGGATGGAGCTGCTGGAGGGCGGCTTTGACTATGAGATCCAGTACAAACCAGGGAGGATCAATACAGCGGACCCGCTTTCGCGTCACCCAGACTTGGGCGTGCATGCGATGACGGTGCTGGCGGGATCTCCAATCATCCGCAACCTGTTTGCATACGGGTATGCGGAGGACGAGGACTTTGCCGGAAGAATGGTGAAGGGGTGCAAGTGGGACGGCCAGTATTGGCGGCGTGAGAAGGGGAACTAGATTGTGGTGCCGCGGAGTGCGTCGTTACGGCAAGCACTGTTGGAAGAGGCGCATGGCTCGCACTACAGTGGTCATTTCAGCCACGACAAGGCCTTCAAGACGCTTGCGCACCAATATTGGTGGGCGACGATGGGAGCAGATTGCAAGGAGTACGTGAGCAGCTGTGACACGTACCAACAAATCAAGTCACGGAGGGCACGTGCGCAAGGGGAGCTGCAGCCGCCACCAGTGCCGGAACGTCCTTGGACGGACATCTCACTTGATTTTGTGGGGGGTCTTCCACGGAATGCAACGGGCAATACCATGGTGCTAGTGGTGGTGGACCAGTTCAGCAAAATGGTGCACTTTATTCCATGTGCGGAGAAGGTCACGGCAGCAGAGATGGCTCAACTCCTCTTGCAACACGTCATCAAACTACACGGGGTGCCGAAGTGCATAGTCTCGGATCGCGACCCGCGCTTCACCTCCCGGTTTTGGGAGGAACTCTTCAAGAAGCTGGGCACCCATGTGGCTCTTTCATCGGCCAACCATCCCCAAACGGATGGCCAAACTGAGCGCACCAATCAGACCATGGAGCAGCTACTACGGGGGATCTTGGAGCCGGATGGCGAGGGATGGGAATGCAAGCTTCCGGTGGCCGAGTTTGCTTACAACTCAGTAGTGCATGCCTCTACGAGGCGGTCTCCCATTGAGGTAGTGTATGGGGTGCAGCCTGCATGTCCCTCAGACATGGCAACGGGGTCGGACCTACCCGCGGTGCAGCAGTTTACAAGTGACTTCACAGAGGTGTGGCGCGGTGTCCACGAGGCGCTACACAAGGCACAACAGCAGATGAAGCGGCAAGCGGACAAGCACCGGACAGCCGAGGAGTTCTCGGTGGGACAACAAGTGCTGCTGAGCTCACGGAACATGCAGCTGGCGGGGGTGAGCAACGACAAGCTCAAGCCACGGTGGGTGGGCCCTTTTCCGGTCAAAGAGAAGCGGTCCGCGGTGAGCTACGAGTTGGAGCTGCCAGACCACTATGGGATCCATCCCGAGTTCCACGCTTCTCTTCTCAAGGCCTACAAGGAGCCGGATGCGCAATTCGCGGCGCGGGGACAGGCCCCTCCCCCACCGGTCTTGGTGGCGGGCGAAGAGGAGTATGTGGTGCAGAAGATTCTCGGGCACCGTCGGCGCGGTAACAGGTGGCAGTTTCTGGTGCAATGGCTCAGCTATCGGCCTAAGCACAACTGCTAGGTCCCCAAAACCAATTTCCACAGGGGCGGTGCTGTCAACACGGTCCTCCGAGCGTACCAGGAGCGCACCGGGACGGTGCGCTCCTGGTACGCTCGGAGGGGGGGGGTGATGTTATGGGAGCCGCCGGTCGAGGCGGTGATTACGTCATCATGCTGAGGTCAGATGCATGCTTTGATGTTTCCGTTGTATTCTATGTGAAAAATTGTGTGAAATCAACCCAAGAACCGGGTCATTCGGTGCAGGGACGAGAAAGATACGGCCGTGCAAAGGTGGGAGGCGCACCTCCAGAAAACAGGAGACGTACCGGTTCGACCACGAGCACAGCAGAGGGACTTTCTCGCCCATTGCAGCCAAAGCACCCCTGAATTGATGCTTAGCCAATGAGACAAGGTTCATTGGGGTCCATGGGCGCTTCGGGATGGCGGCCGGAGCTACATTCGCAAGCAAGGGCGCTTCGGGCGGCCGTGACCTCCGCTGGCGGTGCTGCCAGCGGCCATCAAGCGTGGAGCACTCAAACGGCTATAACTTAGCCATCTCTTCACGGATTGAGGCGTTCTTTGGTGCGTTGGAAAGCTCTCAGCTTGTAATACATGATGCATGTGTTATTTGCATGAGTGCGCCTTGATAGAGGATTTCGGAGTGCTGAGTAGATTACGGCTGCCTCATAGGGGCTGGTACATAAGGAAGCCTAGGGGTTGTTCTAGGCATGCCAATCTTACCTAGAGACTATATACATTGTCTTGTACTGATCTATCAAGTCTAAAGGACTCATTCCTTACCCAAATCTCCTTGTGCTCCAACCATTGCCTTGCACACGTCCATTCGTTCCTACAAGTCTTCCGCTGCGCACCTTGGTGCAAACGCCGCCGGGAGAGTCGCACGGCGGGAACCTCGGTCACTAACAGCGGTCTTGCTACTAGGAGAGGGTCGTGCGATATCTCAAGGGCTGGCCCACACACCAAGGGGTTGAGGGTTGGGAGGTTTATCCCAAGGGCTCGACGTGTGACCATCACGCCGGGCGCCCCTCGGTTCACACTGAGCCTACACGCTAAGAAACCCCCTTTTCCACAATGCTTGCCTTATACTTGTCAATAGTACCATCCTGCTTGAGCTTCTTCCAGAGTACCCACTTTGACTCCACCACGTGAGCGTTTGGGGGCCTGTCCACCAGAACCCATGTTCCATTCTCTTCAATGGATGCGAGTTCTATATCCATTGGCTCCTTTATGGCTTGAAGCAATCACCGCGCTCCTGGAACCAGGAGATCAGTCGTTCGTTTCTCATCAGCGGCGTCCTTCATAGCTCTGCCAACCCCGCACAATTCATCAGTCTCCGAGGTCGTACCCTTGTCACTGTCCTGGTCTATGTCGATGACCTGCTCATCACATTGCCGGATGCAGCTGCCATCCAACGGGTGAAGGACCCGCTACATGCTGCCTGCCAGATGAAGGAACTCGGGTCAGCACGAGTCTTTCTGGGCATGGAGCTTGAGCGTGATCACTTTATGGGCATCCTACATGTGGATTAGGCCGACAACGTCCAGACCTTGTCCGGGCGCTTCGCTGAGGACCTGCCCCTTGTGCCGGGAGCATCCTCATCCATGTCGCCCGATGTCAGACGATGCTCAAGAGCTCTGATCCAGCTGTGGTGGGGGAGCTACTAGACGTGACCTTGTATTTACGTGTCATTGTCTCAGTGATGTACCTGGTGACGATGACTCGTCCACACATTGCATTTGCCGTCAACCTCCTGGCACAGTTCTTCCAAGATCCGTGTCACATCCACTTTGAGGCCGCGATTTGAGTATTGCGCTACGTCGTCTCTACCCCACGACGAGGCATCATGTTCCGTCGACAGTCGTCCGTTGTGGCAACGGGATACACCGATAGTGACAGGGCCGGCATTCTAGACGGTAAGAGTCGTACTGGCTGGATCTTTCTTGTTGGTGACATGGCTGTGTCCTGGCGCAGCGGCAAGCAAGGCTGCATTGCGTGCAACACTGCTGAGGCTAAATTTGTGGCCTTTGGTTCTGGCGTTTATGAGAGCGTGTGGTTGCGCTGCCTATGGTCTGAGTTACGTCAGTCAATCCCGTCCATCACGCTCCACTTTGACAATGAAAGTGCCATGGCCATTGCTAACAATGACAACGTGCATCGCACTCGCACAAAGCACATCAATGTTCAGTATCACTATGTGCATTCGTTGTTGCATGACGGCAGCATCAACCTTGTGTGGATTGAGATAGCACGGAAGTCGGCCAAGTTCTTCACCAAGGCACTAAAGCGTGACTCGTTCATGAAGGATGTGAGTGCGATCAGTGTGTGTCTGTGAGGTTCTCTCTCTCTCTCTCTCTCTCTCTCTCTCTCTCTCTCTCTCCCTGTCCTTTTGGTCTCTGTACAACCTGCCCGTCTATGTGCACTACGTCTGTGAGTCATGGGGGAGTGTTGGTTTTTTCACACATCTCTCACTTGTACTCTGTTGTGTAGTCTCGGCGTGCAGATGTCTAACGGCAAGATGTGACGCTGCTGGAGTGTCATCTGGTGGAGCCGAGGCCTAAATGCAGCTTGCTGGAGCCTCCTCCCTCCAATGTATTGAGCTCCATCGGCATACCTCCTCGGCGGCCGTGCCGCCAGCAGTCACTGTTGCTGCATATGCTGTGTACATGTGGCCAACGTTGTTTCTGAGTGCACTATTGCGTTCACAATGCCATGTTATGCCTAGGGTCCAAGTTTCATGATTTTTGGGCATTGTTCGTATCAGGGATTAGCATAGACGTTGCCCGGGTTTAGGCAGCCATAACGTTTCACTGATGTTTTTCTAGCTAATGCTGACAACAGGATGGCATTTGCAGCGTGCGTATTATGGTATGGTCCAGTTTCTAGGCAAAACGGACCACGCCTTGGTTTTGGGCTGTCGGCCGTCTGGCAGGCCTCATTGAGAATACCCTGCCTACCAGAAAATAGGTCTATTTTCTGATTGGCTTAGAAACTGAGTAACAAGCTCTATAGCACTGGGGTGGCTAGAATTTTGAGGGGTCTCCCATTGTTGCCCATTCTCAGTTCTTAATCAGTCATTTCCAGTTTTCAGCCATTGTCTGGCGCTAACTCTGGCGCGCACAGTTTTGAGTAACAAACACTAGAGCTCTCGGACTTAGGCTCTGGTGCAATAGACTGAGGGGGCAGCGTAAGCAACGAGCGTGGGTTCCTGCACGCTGTATCAACAACGCTACTGCCCCAACCTGCTGCTATAGGAGATTTCCAACTCTTGTGACTTCGTGACTTTAGGACGGAGTTGTTATATGCCCATAATTACGGTCGATAGATTCGCGGTGCCCATAGTCGAAAGCGAACCGTATGCGGTGTCCAAAGTCAAAACCGACATGCATGCGGTGTCCATAGTCGGAATCGAAATGACTGCAGTGCCCATAGTTGAAATGGACATGACATCTGTGCCCCCGATTAGTGTCAGTTATGGACACGCTTGATATATGTTTGATGGTTATTACTTTTTTGACATAGATTTCAACAACCATGAAAAAACGGATGTCGTCGGCGGTCGTCCGCGAAATATGGAACGAGTATCGCGTGGTTCGTCAGGGCTCCGACGCCTTCTTTACGGGGGTCTTACATACAATAATGCAACACTTTGCCTCGTACAAAGGATCCACGAAGTTTAACAATTTGTACATTCGTATGTACGAAACACGTCCGTGTGTTCCAGTGCATTCGTATCTGATTTTGACACCCTGTCAGGATTCACACTCTGCCGGTTTCCCAAGTCGCAATGTACCTCCCATCATGCACGGTTACCATGTGCCTCCCACAGCGCCTGTCGTACCTAATACGGGAAAACATTTTTCAATCCACGTCGACAGTTGCGGTTTGGGGAGGGGGGGTTCTGGCCGTGCATTGCATTTTGGTGCATCGAAGCGTCGATGATGTTGGTCGTGCCCACGGCAGCCTCGTAGATGGCGCATGCAAGACGACCACGGGTATCCAAGGTATATACACCTCGGTTTAATTAACAAGATGCCCATGGAGGCTCCCGATGGCGGGGACCATGCACCAGAGAGGTGGCATAGCTGTCACATCATCCTGGCTCCCACCGGACGACAGCGACAATGACGCCACAGATGATTCATGCTTGACGCAGCAGACACCAAGTGCCGAGAACGATGATGCATCGGCAGCTGCAGTCGACGGGGCCCCATGTCCTGAAGCTGAGGGTCCCCTCAGGATGTCCCGTGTAGGCGGGCGTGTGCACTCTACCAAGGGCAGGCCCGTCGGTTCTGACGATGAGGCAAAGGCAGCCGATGCCAAGGCGAAGGCTGCCGCCGCCCGCATCTCTGACCCCACCCCACGTGCTAACCCGAAGAAGCGGAAGGTTGCGGTGGACTTCCCCGGTGGCTCAACATTCGAAAACATGGCTGCATGCAAAGCCGGAGTGGAAGAGTATACGGTACACAACCGCATGGCGTTGAGGTGGTTGAAAAGCGACCCCACTCGGTTTGTGGCGCGGTGCAAGCAGTTTGCGACGAAAAAATGCCCGTGGATCATTTGTGCCGGGTACAGCAAGAAGTCCAGAGCAGTCAACATCACCTCGTTTGTGGATGGCCATCTTTGTGACCCCGGTTTCGGCCGGGATAACCCCATGCGCTCCATGAGGTGGGTTGCACGACAGATTGAGAGCACCATCGCGAAGGACCCATGTGTGAAGCCCAAGGCGCTGCAAGCAGTCATGACAGAAGTGGCCAACACGAAGGTCCCATACACCACCCTCTACCGTGCGAAGAAACTTTGTTTGGAGAAGATGTACAGTAAAAAGTTGGAGTCGTGGAGCATGTTCCCAGGTTATGTGGAGGAGGTAAGTTATCCCGCTTTCGTTCAGTGTTGTCCATTTTTTAACACTGCGGCTATGTCATAGTACAGTGACTGAACAGGGCGAATATGGTTTATTTTGTAGGTGTTGAGGGTTGACCAGCAAGCCATCGCCAAAGCCGAGAAAGACCGTGTGACGGGTGCCTTCGACCGTGTGTTCATCGCACCCGCTGCCTGCATGAGAGGTTTTGAGTACACCAGGAGGGTCCTTGTCATGGATGGCACACATCTCAAAAACGGCCACAGGCAGGTTCTACTCATCATGCAATTCTTTGACGCAAATGACAACGCCATGCCCGCTGCATATGCCTTGGTGTCCGGGGAAGATGAGCGCAAATGGAGCTGGTTCTGTGAGTTGGTCACAACAGCGTACCCGACGGCTGCACAACATGGAACAACGGTCATTTCTGACCTGGAGAAGGGACTAGCCAACGCTGTCGAGGCGAAGCTGCCCGGGGCAACTCACACGTACTGCGCGTGGCACCTGATGCTCAACGTGCAGTCCAAGTGCCAGGCCAGGTCTGGCACACTTTTCTGGAACCTGGAACACGCGACGACGCAGGCGGACTGGGACGCATGTCTGGCAGAGATGTGGCGCCAATAGCCGAGAGCTGTGGATTACCTGCTGGGCGGAAATGGAGAGCCCGGTATCCCGAAGGAGCACTGGAGCAGGCTCTTCTACCCAGTTTTCCACGGTGGGCATACCACCAGCAACGCCATGGAGTCTCTCAATGGCAAGCTGGTGGAATTACGGAAGATGTATCCATTCTTCTGTTTCGTGAACCTGTTCGTCTTCGTGTAGCGATTGTGGCATATTTGCCGCAGGTTGGTACACGACGCCGAGGGCAACGTCGCGCCAGCGCTCTACCTGAAGCTGAAGAAAAACTACGACCGCAGCAAGGAGTACTCACTGGACCTGGATGGCGACGAGACGGGACCATGGTACACGGGCACAGCCACACGGCACAACGACACTCCACGAGACATGAGCCTAAAGACCAAGGATTGTTCGTGCGGGCGATGGCGGGAGTATGGGGTGCCGTGCCCGCACGCGTGCAGCCTATTGCTGGAGAACGCGCTGAACCCGGTTGCGTACGTCGACCTCGGCTACCTGAACCTAAGCTACAAGCGGACCTACAACGCCCCCTTCCCACCGCCAAAGGTTCACCAGGTCAAGCCTGCAGAGCCGAAGTGGACGCAGCCAGGCCCAAGTCGCGGGCGCGGGCGACCAGCCACCGTGCGCCTGGACAGGTACGCCAAGATGAAGAAACGGCACATATGTGCACGCTGTGGGAAGCAGGGGCATGTCCGGCGGACATGCCCTAACATGGAGGCCCCAAGCCCCGAGGCGATGGCGGCAGCACACGTCTCCGAGCTAGAAGCTGAGAGACGCATGCGGGCCTCTTGCAGGAGAAACATTGATGCCATGGGATACTCAGGGGATGAAGCTGAAGAACCACCCCCTGCCAAAGAGGAGGCAGGGTGAGAGGAGGAGGAGGAGGAGGAGGAGTAGGAGGAGGAGGAGGAGAATACCTATGAAGAGGGGGAGGACGA
>SZWC01010639.1:57094-70614 GCA_023375785.1 Penium margaritaceum | reverse complement strand
GGGGGGGGGGGGGGGGGGGGGGGGGGGGGGGGGGGGGAAGGTCCCTGCTGCAATAAGAGGCCCTAAGACTGAGGGAGTGAATATGAGGAATGACATCCCGCCTCGCGTTGAGGTGCTTGGACACCACATAGTCTCCCATCAACTTGTGGCATCCAAATGGTGTGTGAGTTGAAAACAGAGAGATGGTGTCTCACAAACTCCACCACACAGCAGTAAGCAAGCGGGAGCGCCGGTTTGTGATTGCTTTTACAAACAAAACACAACAAAGAATATACATATACACATCCATTTACCTTTATACCTACATACGTGCATGCATACATGTATGTATGCATGCATGCATGTCTTGTGAGAGCATACATATCTATTTATCTATGTCCGTGAGGGACTCCGACTTGATTGCTTCGGCTCTATGTGGACCCGGTCTGTCGACTTGACCCCAGTCCATTTTGCCTAGTGGGGTCTGCCCACTGGCCAAATGGACTGGGGTCAAGTCGACAGACCGGGTCGACATAGAGCCAAAAGTCTGCCCACGGGCAGCAGGGCCGCCCGTGGGCCGCTCGTGGTCAGACATCGGGCGTGGGCGGCAGGGCCGCGTTTGCCCGATGCATGTATGCGCGTCACCCAGCCAAGCACCTGCTTTCGGCGCTGCGTGCAATGCTGGAATCAAGTTTGCGGACCAGATCTAACATGGCACTTTGCACCTTCTCCCCCACCCGCCTCCTGAGCCAATGCCCAGCACTGAACTTGCCGGATTGGAGTTTGAGGGTGCGCATCGATTCAGTGACTTCGACTGAAAATCCGGAAGCAGAAGGGAAGCACAGATATCTATGGATACAGGTCAACACATCCATACCTATATGCATATATGAATGCGTACGTACTAACACTCATGTACAGATATACATGCGTCAAAATACACACGCATGTACAGATATACATGCGTCAAAATACACACGCATGTACAGATATACATGCGTCAAAATACACACGCATGTACAGATATACATGCGTCAAAATACACACGCATGTACAGATATACATGCGTCAAGATACACACGCATGTACATCGATCGGGAAATTGCTGTCGTGCCCCACCTTCAGGTCAATGGGAGCCACGTAGTCCCGCAGCGACTCATGGTGTTCGAACACCACCACGCTGCCGTACAGTCGGTAGTGCCGACCGCCCACCGCCACCTCCATGCACTCCGTTCGGTGCACCAGCACCCTCAACCCCTCGCACCCGACGGACCACCAGCCGCACAGCTGCACGACGGCCAAGCAGACAAGCAGCATAGCCGGGGCTGGGACCAGCGTCAGCTGCCGCTGCCGCTGCTCCTGCTGTCGCTGCCGCTGCTGCCGCTGTTGCTGCTGCTGCTGCTGTTGCTGGTGGTGTTGACACCCTGGCCGTGCCTGGCTGTGCCAGCCGTGCTGCTGGTCCATGCAGTGGGGGAGGCAAAAGCTTCCTTCGTCCTCGTCGCGTCGTTCACAATGCTCATGCTGCCAACACCGCTGCTGCCGTGAATGCTGGTCCTGATGCTGCTGCTGCTGCTGCTGTTGCTGGTGGTGTTGACACCCTGGCCGTGCCTGGCTGTGCCAGCCGTGCTGCTGGTCCATGCAGTGGGGGAGGCAAAAGCTTCCTTCGTCCTCGTCGCGTCGTTCACAATGCTCATGCTGCCAACACCGCTGCTGCCGTGAATGCTGGTCCTGATGCTGCTGCTGCTGCTGCTGATGCTGCTGCTGCTGCTGCTGCTGCTGCTGCTGCTGCTGCTGCTGCTGCTGCTGCTGCTGATGCTGATGCCGCCGGTTACTGAACTGCCATTGCCGACGCCACCGCCCCCCATTGCTTTGCACAGCGCTGGCCATTTCTATTGTATCCCAGCTGACGAAGGCGAAGGAGAATGAGTGGCTCCGATGTGAACGTACTCAGAGAGGCTGAAAAATCGCCCCTCTGGCCGACGGAAGTGCAGCTGAAAATGACTCCCACTGCCCTCCCCTTCTAGCACCAGAAGCTTTCTTGCCCCCCGTTCCAAACGATTTGTCGCCCTAGAGAGTTGGGCCCTCTGACGGTTGCTGCGCTTGCTTTTCCCAGTCTCTAACTGTTCAATGTTTAGTGTGTGGTTCAACCTACAGCCAGTGCCGCAGCCTCCATCGCAGCCACAGCTGCTGCTGCTGCGCCGATGGCCGACCCAGGTCCCGCAAACTTCGCGACCCGGCCGGCAAAAGAAGAACCATCTTGGATTCGACTGGGGCGAAATGTCTCATATATCCGCGCAAGCGTGAACATAAGCCTGCCATATCCGCGAGTTACATAATAACAACGCCATATCCAAAAAGTTAAAAAAAGAAACACGCCGTGCCCATTGCATGGCCATGCCCGATCGGCGACTGAAGTCGCTGATCGAGCAAAGCGAGGGGGGTGATGTGTCACCCCCGTCGCTTCCCCCACCCCGGCGAGAATCGCGATCGAGCGAAAACGCCTTTTTCAAATGTTTTTTTTCGGAGAAGCAAACCCCTTTTTAATCCATTCAAACCACTTTCAAACCCTACCTCAAGTTACACTCGGGGTTTAGGGTTTTATTTTTGCGCGGGCTCCTGCTNATGCCCGATCGGCGACTGAAGTCGCTGATCGAGCAAAGCGAGGGGGGTGATGTGTCACCCCCGTCGCTTCCCCCACCCCGGCGAGAATCGCGATCGAGCGATTTGCCTTTTCTTCTTTTTTTTTCTACTCGCAAACCCCCATTCGCGGCTTTAGAGTTTTCTATGTTTGCGCGGGCGGAGCCCGCGCAAACATAAAACCCTACATCCGCGAATGGGGGTTTGCGAGTAGAAAAAAAAAGAAGAAAAGGCAAATCGCTCGACCGCGATCGAGCGAAAACGCCTTTTTCAAATGTTTTTTTTCGGAGAAGCAAACCCCTTTTTAATCCATTCAAACCACTTTCAAACCCTACCTCAAGTTACACTCGGGGTTTAGGGTTTTATTTTTGCGCGGGCTCCTGCTGGGCCCCGCGGTAGCGGGGCCCAGCAGGTTCCCTTTCAACGCATGGGGTGTTTCGGACCCCCCACTCAAAAATATCACGAACCTTTGTGATAAAAGTCAAAAACCCCTCAATAGAGGGGTTTGTGATTTTTCTCTCATGTTGACGACGTCAGCATGTTGTCGCTGGATGGCATGCGGCGTCAACATAGCGTGTACATTCAGATACAGCTTATTTTTTTGCGTGCTCGCTGGATATAGCGTTAATAAAGAAGCGAAAACTTCCGAAATTGGATATGGCGTGATTAATGTGCGAAACGTGGATATGGCGGTAGATATCGAGAATTCTGTGGGTATATGGTCACTCCCCCGATTCGACTGCCCATCTTTTCGAGACGTTTTACAAAGGCGACTTACAAGTTCCCCCAATTCACACTAGACCACATCCAAGTTGCCCCCATTCTGAGGATGATAATTTAGTCATCCCCAATCAGAGGATTATCTTTCATGTTGCGCCGAGCCGAACGTGTTGCGCCGAGCAGAACATAGGTGGGTCACAGGGATGAGGTGCGGGACAAAGGACAATTCAAGGATTTGGAACAAATGAATAATTTGTATTTAGCAATAAGTGTACTTCAATGACAAGTGCAACGGATTCGACGGAATCCTTGGCCGACTAGGCCAAAACCGCGGTGCTTGAGGGTCTCCGACCCTCAAGCCATCCCGTCTCACCGCCCACAGTTCCAGGTGACCCCGCTCGAGCCCCGTGGCTTCTTCGACCGGTCGGCGTGGCACTGCCAGCTA
This sequence comes from Penium margaritaceum, assembly GCA_023375785.1. Classification (NCBI taxonomy): domain Eukaryota; kingdom Viridiplantae; phylum Streptophyta; class Zygnematophyceae; order Desmidiales; family Peniaceae; genus Penium; species Penium margaritaceum. The sequence goes on along the minus strand of SZWC01010639.1, from coordinate 66,833 downwards.
CACTCCCCCCAACTAGGAGTGGGAGCCGCCTCGGCATCTCCGGTCATCCCGACGTGGGATTCAAGCCCTTGAGCTCTGATACCAATGTAACCGATTCGACGGAATCCTTGGCCGACAAAGCCAAAACCGCGGTGCTTGAGGGTCTCCGACCCTCACGCCATCCCGTCTCATCGCCCACAGTCCCAGGTGACCCCGCTCGAGCCACGTGGCTCCTTCGACCGGTCGGCGTGGCACTGCCATGCTACAACAAGTGTCAAGTGAGTCGAGCACATACATACAAGGCCGAGAATGAGAATGAAGCAAATGTTGAGTCCTTGGTGCTCGAGCCTAGCGACGCGTGCGAGGTCGCGCCGTGAGTGGCTGCTTTGAGAAGCTCCGTCGAGAAGTCAAGGGGCTTCGAGAACATCAAGGTGCGGTTTGATAAAGATCCAACGTCGTCGAGAAGTCGATAAAAAGAATATCGAAACATCAAGATAGTTCGTAACACTTATGTCAGTCATTATAGAATGTAGTCGAAGTTGTCAGGCAAGTGGCCAAAATGCCCTCGACCGATCGGTGTAAAAATCCTCAAGTCGTCGCGCAATGGGCCAGAAATGTAATGACAAGAATGCCCACTCACAGAGTTCAAGGACTCGTGTAAATCAGGGACGTAACACTCCCTTTTTTCCGTGACATCCCGGCGCGTTAGCAGTCATAGGCGGATTTTCTAAGAAGCATGAACTCTACCCAAGTTCAGGCAGCCATAACTTTGCTCTGTGATTTTCCCAGCTAATCGTGACTCCACGACTATGTTTGCTACGTTTGCCTATTTTGGTGTGGTCTAGTTTTCAGGAGAAACGGCCGACGTCCAGGTTTAGGGCCGTCGACCGTCCGGCAAGGCTCACCGAGAAGATTCCACCTACCAGATTATAGTGGAATTTCCTAATTTGCTGGTAGACTGAATAACAAGCCTCTCACAGGTGGAGGCCTAGGTTAGGGTGCGAGGGGTCTTATTCTTACTGTTAACCCAGTCATTACTCACTTCTAACTTCAGTTCTGGCGTTAACTTACAAGTGCAAGTTTTCCCTCTCACTACGAAGCAGCCAGTGCTACTCAGGCATTAAGTCTGGGCACAACATGCCTCACACTTCATTCCAGTTCTGTGAGGCGGCAGAAAATAGTATTGTCAAGACTAGCAAAACACCACTTCTTTTTTTGGCTGCAAGCCACATGTTGTGATGTGTACCGTTCCCTTCTATTTGTACACCTTACTGTGGCCAATTACCCATTTCCATGATCGTGCAATCTCTGATGCGGAACCACCTGGCTACAAAGCACCATTGGGTGGTGGCCCTACCCACCAGCAGTTCCCAGACAGCTGCTACAATGTCTCGGGTGCTTCCTGGGGCACTCTGCACTTTTTCTCCAGTCTCTAAATTTCTTCGGTGGACTGGCTTTTGAGACCAATTTGTATGTTTTTTCATTATGCATCCACCGATAGATGTTGTATCTGTGTATGTGACCATTCATAGCGTCCGGTTTGAGGTTTTTCATTTCTAGGTGTAGACGTTGTTGTGTTTGGATGATTGCACACTGAGTTTTGGTCAGAATAGTGGTTTGGGCCAGTTTTACGACAAATTGGCACTATCACGTGCACCACCCGCTATGCACCAAGGCAGGCATTTATGCTGCTTGCTTGTCACTTCTCACTTCGCTTTCCATTACAAGCTAATGAAGATTATGAGACTTTGGACATCTCCCTAGTTCAACCCTTGCTATTCCTTGCACTTGCATGCTTGCTTGAGCGTCAACTGACTTGACAGTGTTGCCACATTAGGGATAACAAGACCAGGAAGCTTCCTACAATTTTCTCTTAGTATCAGAGCAGCGAGACCCTTCTCGCTCAGCTACACCACAGATGTAAAGTATCAGCAGCACCAATTAGAGACACTATAGCAACCGTATCCTGAAACTTGTCATAGTACACATTGGCAGCAGAGCCGTTAGTCCCGACCGCAACAGCAGTGGTGTCACCACGTGACCACTGGAGTGGAAAGAAACACCAAAAACTGTGGCATGAGGTACCGCAACAGTCGTTGCCACAATAGCAGCAGCAACGACGAGCTCTAACAGGCAGATTGAGCGGCAGTGAAAGTACCAGATAGCACCAACATCTTATTTGGTTACGACCAAGTGCACGATCCAAAAAGGGGAGAAGCAGCTAAGAACAGCTGCTGGCGACGGCGGTTGCAAGTAGTAAGCTGCAGCACTGACAGGAAGGAGTAGCAGCAGTGGCAACAATAGCATCAAGAAGCAACAGCACTACAACGGCACCAAAAGAGGCGGTAACAGTGCAGCATCATTGTATTTGTTATAGTAGCAACAGCAACATAAGGAGTAGCACTACAGCAGCAGTGGTGGCTACAGCAGCGTAGCAACAGTAGCAACAGTAGCAACAGCTGTAGTATCACAAGGCAACAGCAGCCACGGCTGCTCCTTTGTGCAGCACAGCAACTGCACAACAAGTCATACGCAGCAGTACTGTGCAAGAGATTTTTTGTGCAGCTGCACAACAGGTTTGCAACAGCTACTTAGCACCTGTACAACCACAAGCAGGGAGTGACGAGGTCACTCCCACTCCTCAGCCATGTAGAGTCCTCATGTGTCCCAAAGACGAAGTCAGCTTTGATATCATATTTTGCACTAGTGTTCATGACACCAACATTTTTTATGTTGGCATAGAAACGCTAGCATCATCATCTACAGTATTGATGTCGGTAATTCTATGTTAAAACATCATTCTTTTCCAGTGTTCCAACTCCTTAAAAGATGCTAACGGATCTTGATTCTGATAACTTTGATTTTCAGGCCCATACTGAGCAGAGCACATGACACCAAGCATTGACAAGGGAAAGGAGCCGACTGATCGCTCTGCCTCCAGCTCCCTGTCAGGCTTGTCGATCCCACATACTTAGGCAATTGATCAGCTACAATAGGCACATGATGAGATCAGGCAATTGTAGCAGTACTTTGCTGCTCTTTGGCACGTACAGACCTTGCTGCAAAGGATGTCGCGATTGTAGCAGAATCCACCTGTCACATTCGGATCTACACGACAAGGGCAGCCGAATACATCCCTTGGCTATGTTGGGCAGCATCAGGTACCTGAGGAGTAGAATGTATAGGAGGTGGAGGTAAATGTACGGACATGCAAGATTTACACACAAATAGATTGACTCAACCTCCACTCACAGCACACACCCGCGGGTGCATTACTCGTACTAGCGTATCAGATTCCTACAAGACGAGTGACTAGCCTCTCCTTCAGCGGACTACCCATTCTAGTGTCACTTGCCCCAATGCCTGAGGTTGCCCTCCCCACAAGCTGTGACCAAAGGACTTTGAGAATTTGTCACCTCGTTATGACAGTGATTCCCGGTTTGACTCCATGGGGCTCCTTTTCTAGGAGTGGGCTGATGCTGAGGGGATGTGGCCCTATTACTTGAGCTTATCCTAGACCGATGACGTCCGCCAGACTAAGGCAGTCATGAGAGCCATGAACGGTCTGCTCTACATCGTTCCTCAGGAGATGCTCATGGACTTTCGTCCCTTCCTTGACGCACCTGGGACAGGTGACGGGGCCGACCTTTGACGCAGGTTGACGTTGGCCCTGACCTTGTTTTCTGCAAAGATACACGAGACAAGGGCTATCCGCCTCAAGGAGTTCCTCTCCCTATCTCAGGGAGAGTCAGATTCGGCAGCGGCATTCTAACTTGCGTGGTGTGCATCTTCAGTCAGCTTGGTGCTGGCGGAGGGTCCAAGCTCTAGGAGGTCAACGCCATCATGCTTGGTGCGCACATGGATTACACCCAGATTTTCATCCTCTTCCATTGCCCCAACCTAGAGGAGCTACCTGAGTCCCTTAAGCTGCTTCCAATATTATCTCGAACTTACATCGGACAGGAAGGCTGTTCAGGCACATCAGACGAGCACCTTCGTAGCAATGATGACTGTATCTTTGATGACACCTCTCAACCTATAGATGTGCATCGCACAGTGCCAGCAGCAATTCACACCTATAGCCAGGTGGGCACAGGCAGAGGATATCAGCTCTCAACGGTCAACACCATCCTGCTCGGTGTACACATGCGATACACTGACCTTTTAATCCTCTTCCGTCGCCCCACCACTGATCATCGCTCGAGTCTTCCACCACTTCGGAAGGCGCCGGTGGCATGGATCCTTGAGGCAGAACCATTGAGGAGCTTCGTTGGTTGCTGGCGCTATGCACTCATGGAGGCTCAAGTGCATTTTCACTGCCAGTTGGTACATTGAAAACTTGTCCTACTATGTTCTTTGCCCGTGATTATGGCTATGGGGGAGATTAGTCGATTTGTGATAAGGATGAACTTGATACTACCGACTGACTCGATGAGTCACTGATTCATTCTGTTTGTCATTGTTCCGATTCCTCTGTTGAGCGTCGAGCATAGGCAAAGGGATCTAAGGGTCGTTGCTCTATGTTGATGACAGGTCGTTGAGGCGACTGGCACCCGGATGAATGACTCCGTTGCAACCCACCATATGTTCTGTCCTCGTAGTGATTTCTGGTACTCGGTGCCATTGGGTCAGTTTTGTCCGTTTGCGCAGGATCTAGTCAGTTGCTGCCTGTCTAGGCTGTTGGGGTGGTACGTTTTGATGGTCTGTCTAACGCCTTGTATATTTGTGAAGTGCTCTTTGTCCCTGCTCTCAAGCTCAACCTGTTGTCTTTTTGTGCTTGCACCAGGATGGGTCTGTCAAGTGAGCACTCTTCTTATACTGCCACAATGATTGCTCTAGACATGTATGTCTTTGTTCTTTGTGCCTCGGTTGCTCATGAATTGTATTGCCTGTCTCGTTGCACTCCCTCTGGCTCTTCCCCTTCCCCAGCATTCGCATGTGTGTTTATCACTAAGATCCTTTTCTTGAATCAACAGTGTTTCCTACATCGCCACCTTTCCCATGTAACCTCCGTTATTGTGTTCGGGCTCATTTGGACTTAGCCAACCCTCGATCTTGTCGTGGCTTCCTTTAGGAAGGCGTCCAAGACCGACTACCTCGTCTGCGCTCAAGGTAAGGCGCACCGTTGCACTTATCTTGACTCCACCTCAACGGCACTACGTCCGCTAGCGTTAGTCTACTCAGAATTTCTCGGTCCCCTCCCTATCGAGTCTCTCTCACATTGGGAGCACTATGTTCCTACCTTCACACATGTATTCACCCGTATGCAGTGGGTCTATAGCCTCCGTCACAATATAAGTGTTGCCATATCTCTCTGCCTGTGGCTCGTGATGGCTGAACACCAGTCTCATAACACCCTTCACACGTTCCGCTCTGTGATGGCAAGGTCTTAGATGAGATGGATGCCATCTTTGTTGAGCAAGGTGTCTTTCACCGGCTCTTCTTCCCTGCTAAGTCACAGCACTATAGTGTTTATGGCACAAAACACATCCACAAAGGTGGATGTGGTTTGCGCCATGCAGTCTCAGTGCGGTCTTCCGAGGTCCATTGGCCTTGAGAGCTTCTCTTACATAACGTGGATCTGGAACTTCCTGCCGCAGTGTCCTCTTCCGGACCATGGTACACCATACGAGCTGTGGTTTGGACATCTCACCGACCTTTGTCTTGCTTGCATCAAGGGGTCACTAGCCTGCGTCCGGTACACCGAGAACCAGCAGAGGTCCAAGGTCTCACCTCGAGGTTGCATGTGTGCCTTCCTCAGTGTTTCCCCCCGGCCAAAGGCATAACGCTTTTGGGACCCCTCTCGTCATCGCACCGTCCAATCCCAAGATGCTCTCTTCTTTGAGGCTCTTACCTATCACAACCTATCCAACATTCTGTCATTGGTCGTCAACCACGTTCCCACCTGTGAGGCTTCCCGACGGATGGGGGAGTCTTGTCCTATAGATGGGTTTGTTCAGGCCTCCTCACCTGCGGTCCAATCTCTTACTCATGACAATCCGTCCATCTTGGCTGTGGGTCCAATATCCTCATCCGCTCCCTCTGGCATACCTGTCCCTATGCCAGTGTTGGTCCTCCCTTGCCCACCTACTCTTATGCCAATGTCCATCCCCCCTGGCACGCCTGCTCACGTGCCAGTGCCACATTCCTTTGGCACACCTCATCCTCGATCACTCCTGGTCATGTATTTGCACCTGCCTTCCCTCTGGACAAGCCAATACTGGTCCATGTTCCTCTAGTACCTTCTCACCTTTCCTACGATCCAACAGCCCTTACATCTGTGGCTCAGCCGCCTACTCCATAACCAGAGGTGAGTACCTTAGCTTTGGGCTACTCACAAAAGATTGGTGGTCTTCTTCGACTACTGGCCTCCAAGACTCAGCGGACGGCTGACTCGACACAATTCCCCACACGCAGTGTTTACAGTGGCAAGCCTGGGACGAAGGTCCTTGGCATTAGTTTGCGGACAGACTATAGTGAGGTGCACCTAGCGTATCCTGACGGTCATGAGTTGGTCTACCGCGAGTTCTTTGTCGCTTACGATGTCGCTGCCAACCTTGTCATGGTCATGTTGAGTCCATAGTCGTGGTCACACTGAATCCATAGGCGTGTGTCTTGGCCATCTGGAGGTCTCCCTTGACAACGCCTGATCCAAGCACATTGAAGGAGGCACTCTCAACTATGGATGCAGAGCGGTGGTGTTCCGCTTGTGAGGATGAGATGAGTGCCATCCATGAGCACGGATGGCTATGATTCTGTCGACCTCCCGCCTTGGGGAAAGACTTTGCACGCCAAGTGGGTCTTTCGTAAGAAGGTGAATCCTGATGCCACACCAGGTTGCTTAAAGGCCCATTTGACGGCCCTCACAGGTTGAGGTCTTTTATTTCACTGACACCTTGACACTTGTTGATTGTATGACCACTGCTCATACTGTGTTCCGAGTTGTTGCTCACCACAATGGGAGCTGCATTAGATGGATGTGAACAATGCATTCCTTCATGAAACTCTAGAGGAGGAGAAGTACATGGCCTAGCCACCCGCCTTTGAGGTCGGTGACAAGGTGTGGTGCTTGTGCAACGCTTTATACGGCCTGAAGCAATCTTCGTACAAGAAAAACGAGATCACCGTCATACTGAAAATTGTCGCTTACATGCGGAATGACGCCGACCCCTCTCTCTTTCTTCCACAGATAGATGAGAGCTTAACAGCCATCGTGGTCTACATGGACGACCTCCTCATTGCGTCTCCTTCAATGGAGGTCGTGAAGGAGGCCAAGGTCGTCCTTCAGGCTACCTACAAGATGGAACTTCGTCCTATAATTGTTTTACTCAAGATGGAGATCGTACGTGACCATCCGTGGTGGACACCCTTACTGCACCAGGGGACGCGGTTTGCTGACCTCCTCGGTGCAATTCCCATCGCACTTGACGAGCAGGATGCCTTGAAGGTGGATATCCAACACTGCTTGGGTAGACAATGGGCGTGACCCTGCACTTGCGCCTCATTGGCTCTCTATTGTTCTTGGTCAAGACCACTTGACCTGTCATCGCCTTCGTCATCAACCAATTTGCATAGTTCACGTAATGTCTCCGGCCAGAGCCCTTCACACGGCTGTGCGAGTGGTGCGTGATTTCCACACCGATCCTCAGACTCTGCTTTCAACGGCAGTGTTCGGTGGTAGTGGACAGCTACACACAAAGTGACTAGGCCTGGCCCCCTGATGGGCGCAGTCGGACATGCTACATGTTCATGTTGGTTGGCACTGCTATGTCGTGGCGCAGTGGCAAGAAGGGATGCATTACACGTAACTCATCTCATGCGGAGTATGTTTGGGTTTGGGTCGTATGCGGAGTATGCGGAGTATGCGTTTGGGTCTAGGGCTGCTGAGGCGGTGGGGCTACGTTTGTTTCGTGAGGTGCATGAGTCTGTGCCTTGCATCGCCGTGACGGCCAGAGTGCTCTTACCATCGAAGAGAACTCTGGTCTCATTCATGCACGCACGAAGCACATTGTTGTTGAGCATCACTTTGTGTGTGATCTCGTGGAGCGACAGGTGGTCTCTGTCATCTAGGTCGACACAAACATGCAGCGAGCTCACTTCCTGACCAAGGCACTAGCGCACGGAAAGTTCATGATGGTCATTCATTCTGTTGGCCGTCGCCCCTCGCTTGAGGGTACTATCGGGTCATGGTGGAGTGTTGTGATTTGTGTCGTCCCCATCTGTTTGTATAGCTTACTTAGATCATTCGTCCGTATCCATGATCGTGCAAATGTCTCATGCGGACCCAGCTAGCATAAGAGCATTGTTTGCTAGTGGCTCTACACGTTAGGAGTTCTCAGATAGCTACAACGACATCCCGGGTGCTTCCTCGGACACTGTACACTTTTTCAACAGTCTCTTGAGTTTTCTCAGTACACAGGCTTCTATGCCCAATCTGCATGTCTTCAATTGTGAGTTCATGCGCAATTCATGATGTTACTACATATTCTACCGAGTAGAGGCATGGTCAGCAATTTGAGGGCTTCAACTTTTAAAAGAGGCATTCTAGTCTCAAATCATACAATGCATCCTCCTTCAAGCAATAGCTCAACCATGGCTTGGGTAATGATTTGTCGCGTGCAGAGAGTGCTTGCAACAAATGCTTAAGATCAGACCATGCTTGGCTGTCTAAGGCACCACAACACCCGATCATGTGGACCAAGAGTGATAAAAACTGGAACGTGGTGGCCATCAATCGCAGCCCACTACGTTCCTCCAATACTCCGGACCACCCTTCTGCCCTCGACCACGGCCCCCTCGACCCCGCTTCGCACCCCTACCTCTAGCCGGACTGGAATGCGAGCGACCTACTCTCGCATCCGTCACCAAGACTTTCGACCCCTCTGCTGCATCTACTTCGGTCATCAACTTAGGCTGCAGGGACAATTCATCTTCACAGCCTCCAGGGCCGAACACTGGGCAAGGTCCTTCCTCCAGGCTGCTGCGAAGGCCCTCCGACAGCTCAAAATTGACAGCCTCGCTTCTGCTCAAGGCCCTCTCTGCCGAGCTCTCCAGCTCAAGCCGTGCCGCCTTCTTCGCTGCCTCTTCCGCAAGAGCAATCTCCGCCTCATCCACCAAGAAGCCACCACCCTCCACAGGGCCAGCGCACTCCTCGTCGCCAGGACATGCTTCACCACGATAAGCTTCACCAGGAGGACATGCTTTGGTGCGTTCCGCAGTGCCATCCCTGTGGTCGCCGCCCACATGCTCCAGGGCAGGTCCGGCCGAAGCGCGAGGCAGCTGCATGTCGCTTTCAGTCACGGCCACGAGCATGTCCAGGCCCAGCGAGTCTGAGCTGCTGGGGTACTTGGGATCGTCCGGCCCAGGATGGCAATGTGACGACGGTGTCGCATCGGGAGAACCATCATCCAGCTCACCATGCTGCCCTCCAGGCTCGCCCACAGGATCAGCACTCGGGGCAAATGGAACTCTCTCGTGCATCTCCGGAGGGATGACATCGCTTGCTTGGTGAGGGACTGCTCCAACTCCCCGAACGCCTCCCTCCAGTCTAAGGCCTTCACCAGCATCGTCAGCAACATGTCCATCACTGGCATAATCCTCAAGTGTTTCGTCTGCTCCTACCTCGCCACCCACTTCCTCTGTCTTCTCGTCATCTTCCTCCGCAGCTCCAGGTGGTGGCACTGCTTCAGCTGTTCTTCCTTCTCCGCCCTGGCCGCCGCTGCCTCCTCCTCCTCCTCCTCCTCCTCCTCCTCCTCCTCCT
>SZWC01010639.1:19378-29532 GCA_023375785.1 Penium margaritaceum | reverse complement strand
TGACCTTCTCTACATATGGAATGAAGTGCGCCATCTTGCTGAACCGGCCACCACCACCAGCACCATGGTTTTACCCGTTGCACCACGTGGAAGACCCCCCACAAAGTCTAGTGAGATGTCCGTCCACGGGCGCTCCGGCACCGGTAGCGGCTGTAGCTCCCTTGGCGCCCGTGCCCTTTGTGACTTGATCCTTTGGCACGTGTCACAGCTGCTCACGTACTCCTTGCAATTTGCTCCCATCGTTGCCCACTAATATTGGCACACAAACGTCTTGAATGTCTTGTCGTGGCCAAAATGACCACGAGTCGTACGCCTCCCCCAACAACGCTTGTCGTAATGACGCACTCCGCGGCACCACAATCTGGTTCCCCTTCTCACGGCGCCAATACTGGTCATCCAACTTGCACCCCTTCCCCGTACTCCCGGCAAAGTCCTGGTCCTTCGCACACCCGTGCGCAAACAGAATGCGGATGATTGGAGATCCCGCCAGCACCGTGATCACATGCACGCCCAAGTCCGGGCGGCGTGAAAGTTGGTCCGCTGGGTTGATCCTCCCTGGTTTGTACTCGATGTGGTAGTCGAAGCCGCCCTCCAGTAGCTCCATACACCGTGCTTGACGACGATTCAGGTTCGGTTGCGACTCGAGGTACTTGAGCACGTAGTGGTCCTTATGCACCATACACCGCCGCGCATCAAGGTAGCACCTCCACTGCTTGAAGGCCTGGACCACCACGAGCATCTCCTTCTCGTGGATCGGGTAGTTGAGCTCAGCCCCTTTCAGCTTCTTGGAGTAGTATGCAATGGGCTGCAACCCCTTTCCTTGGTCGTGCATCAGCACTCCGTCAATCGCATAGTCGCTTGCGACCGTCGGCAACACGTACTCCTTGCTCATATCTGGACGCCCCAACACCGGGGCTTGATACATGGCAGCCTTCATTGCACCGAAAGCTTGCTCCTCCTTCGCACCCCACTCCCATTGACGTCCTTTCTTGAGCAAGTCTGTCAAGGTTGCTCCCACCAAACCTCCGGTAGTAGTTTGTAAAACCCAGAAAAACCTGGATGTCACGCACGCACGCCGGCTTTGGCCACTCCTTCACTGCTTCCACCTTTTTTGGGTCCACGTGGATCCCCTTCCCGTTGACAATGTGCCCGAGTAAATCCGCCTCCTGCATGGAAAATTCACACTTGCTGAGTTTGGCAAACAACCACTCCTTTCTCAACACTTCCATCACCATCCGCATGTGCTTTTGGTGCTCCTCCATCGTCCGCGAGTAGACAAGGATATCGTCGAGGAAAACGACCACGGACTGGTCCAAGTAGGGTTGGAACACCCAGTGCATCAACGCAATGAACGTAGCAGGAGCATTAGTTAGTCCAAAAGGCATCACGAGATACTCAAAGTGTCCATAGCGCGTCCAAAACGCGGTTTTTCCCACATCCTTCTCCGGCATGTGGATTTGGTGATACCCCGACCTCAAGTCCAGTTTGCTGAAGACGCACACTCCTCGAAGCTCGTCGAACAACTCCTCGGCCCGTGGCAACGGGTAGCGATTCTTCACCGTGATGTTGTTGAGCGCCCGGTAGTCCACGCACATCCGCAGCTCTCCTGATTTCTTCTTGACGAACAGCACCGGCGCCGCGTACGGAGACACTGATTGCCGAATGAAGCCTTGGTCCACCAACTCCCCCAACTGCTTCTTAAGCTCCGCTAGCTCCGTGTCGCTCATGCGGTTGTAAGACCGCACCGTTGGTGAAGAACCTGGTACCACCTCGATCTTGTGGTCGATGTCGCGCTGCGTTGGCAGCCCCTATGGCAATTCCTACAGAAAAACGTCCTCAAACTCCTTGAGTACCTTCCCAACACCGGGAGGCAACTCTGGAGCTCCCACACCTTCTACCGGCTGCTCCCCCGCTGCTTCAACCATTGCAATCTGCTGCTTTGCTGCTTGTTTTGGACGCACCCATGCCAAGTAAACTTGGCCACCCTTGCGCTCGCACTGCTTCAACTGCTGCAAGTTGATGACGTGCAGCTGCTTCCCCACTTCTGCCACTTCCGAATCTTTCCCCTCACCCTGCCTCAATGGCAAAATGAGATTTTTCCCGCCCACTTTCACGACCACCCGGTTGCACCTCCAATCCACCTCCGGATTCCATGTGTGCAACCAATCCTGGCCGATCAAGCAATCGTAACCATCCATACGGCACATGTGGAACTCTGTGTCACATACCAACTCACCCATATGGATCTTGTGCTTGACGAGAGGCCTCCCACACTCCACCAATTCGAACACCTGTCGCGCCTTTGCCAACGTCCTCGGCTGTCGTGCGAGCTCCAACCTCATCGCCAATCTGTCGTTGAAGAACTATGGCTCGCGCCGCCATCTAGCAGACTGCGTAGCTTCCTCCGACCCTTGAAACTCCCCTCCAAAATCTCAAGAACCATCTCGAAGATGATCCCTGGAAATTGCCAGGTCTTACCTTCATTCTGTAATAGCACTTGAGGCAGCTCCTCAGCAAGTGTTGTCCCTTGCGGACGAAAGACTTGCAGCAGTAGGTCGTCCCCTCCTCACTGCTGCTACCCGTTTCCCAGCTGTGCCTTGCGCTTGGGGCAATCTCGCTTGCAATGACCCTCCTTGCCACAAACCTAGCACTTGCCTCTGGGTCCTTGCTGTCTGCCCGCGTCCCGCTGTCCGGCTTGGATTGCATCCACCTCCATGGGCACAGCCTGACTACCCGGCTGCTATACCCGTGGTTATGTCGCACAGCTGGTCTGGCGTGCATTGTAGCTTACCGCGTCGATGCGCTCCGCCGCCGAGAAAAACTATGCAAAGGTCCGCAACCCAAGTACCGCGAGTTCACGTTGGACGTGTGGCTTTAGGCCGTCATGGTAGCGGTCGTACACCTCCACGTCCGAGAGGTCTTCAATCTGCGCCGCCAATGCCATGAAGCATGTAGTGTAGTCCTGGACTGATCCTCCTTGCTTGACGTGCTTGATCTTATCACATGCGACCCGGTTGCCATTGAGGAGGTCGAAACACGCCTGGAGCATCGTCTCGAACTGTTCCCACGTCTCTGGCTCCTCCGTCAACGCCCGCACACCGAGTTGCACTTCTTGTCCCAACGGTAGACTCAGCAATGGTTGAAGCCGTGCACCGGCCCCCAACCCGTCCGGCAACCCAGCGGCGTTCCGCCGGCAAAATGGGGACCACCACTCTAGTACCATTCCTCGGAGTAGCGTATATGCATACTCAAGTCTTGTGGTATCCTCTCCCACAGGAACGCCCAACACCGAAAAGTACGAATTCATCGTGAAGAGCCACTCCCTCGCACTGCCCTTGCCGGTGTAGAACTCCGGCTTCTTCGGCTTGGGCCGATGAAAGGAAGGTGCGGATCCCAATGCGACACCCCCCAATGCACTGCTCCCTCGATCGAGGTACCTCGTCTCAACCTCCGCGCGCAACTGCTGGTTCTCTTGATGCAACTCGTCAAGAGCACGCCGGATCTCTTCCATGAGGTAAGCCTGGTCGTATGCCGCGGCTGCCATGCTCCGGTTGTGACAAAAAATTCTGGTCAAATATAGTTGTGGCAGGTCTGCTACCTCCCTTGGGTTCGCGCAAAAACTGAGCAAACGTCCACGTGCTCTGATACCAAATGTGAACCGAGGAGTGCCCGGCGTGACGGTCACATGTCGAGCCCTTGGGATAAACCTCCCACCCTCGACCCCTTGGTGTGTGGGCCAACCCTNGTCGTATGCCGCGGCTGCCATGCTCCGGTTGTGACAAAAAATTCTGGTCAAATATAGTTGTGGCAGGTCTGCTACCTCCCTTGGGTTCGCGCAAAAACTGAGCAAACGTCCACGTGCTCTGATACCAAATGTGAACCGAGGAGTGCCCGGCGTGACGGTCACATGTCGAGCCCTTGGGATAAACCTCCCACCCTCGACCCCTTGGTATGTGGGCCAACCCTTGAGATGCCACACGACCCTCCCCTAGCAGCAAGACCGCTGCTAGTACTTGAGGTTCCCGACGTGCGACTCTCCCGGCGGCGTTTGCACCAAGGTGCGCTCCGGAAGACTTGTAGGATCGAATGGACATGTGCGAGGTGATATTTGGAACACAAGGAGAGTTGGGCAAGGAATGATTTTTTTATAATTGATAGATCAGTACAAGGCAATGTACAGAGTCTCTGGGTAAGACTGGCATGCCTAGAACAACCCCTAAGCTTCCCTATGTACCAGCCCTTGTGAGCCAGCCAAAAGGTCCTCGGCACTCCGAAGCACTCTACCGAAGTTCATTCATTCAAATAACACATGAATCATGTAGTACGCACCACGAGCTTACCAACACACCAAAGAACGCCTCAATCCGTGAAGAAACGGCTAAGTTATGGTCGTTTGAGTTTAAGTTATGGTCGTTTGAAACGCGAGACTGTTGCTGGCAGCACCGCCAGCGGAGGTCACAGCCGCCCGAAGCGCCCTTGCGTGCGAATGCAGCTCCAGCCGCCATCCCGAAGCGCCCATGGACTCCAATGAACCTTGGCTCATTGACTAAGTGTCCATCCAGGGGCGGTTCGGCTGTAGTGGGCGAAAAAGTCGCTTCGCCGTGCTCGGGGTCGAACCGGTACGTCTCCTGTTTTCTGGAGGTGCGCCTCCCACCTTTGCACGACCGTATCTTTCTCGTCCCTGCACCAAATGACCCGGTTCTTGGGTCAATTTTGCACGGTTTTTCAATTAGAATATAATGGGAACATAAAAAATGCATCCGACGTCAGCATGATTACGTAATCACCGCCTCGACTGGCGGCTCCCATAACATACTCTCTCAAAACAACAGGCTGAGTGGTATTCACATCCACATGCATGGAAACACCTTCCTCCACAATATGAATGGATTCAATCAAAGGCATCCAATTCAAGGGAATTATTTGAATACATCATTATTCCCTTTTTGAGATTGAGATTTTCCGAAGAACTCTAGAAAACAAAAGTACTTTTCTCTTGAAATTGGATGAGATGTTGCTTAAACTCGACCAACTATCTCCAAAATGAAGAAAAAAAATACTACGTTGAAATGTAATTTTAGTTTTGGAAAGATTCACGGAGATGATGAAGGTTCTTACATTCGTCTATGTTTCTTATACCTGTTTCGCCAGACAATGGACTTTTATCACTTTCAAGCACCCTCATGTCGAACAGGTCCCATTTTGTGAGACTAATTATCATAAGTAATATGGAGTACATCCCCAGGTGTTGAAAGCTTGTGACAGATGACTGTTTCAAAATGTGTTCATCGTCAATGTTGAAGTAAAGAACTTGATTTGCATGATCTGCACATCCATAGTATCATGCATCAATGGTAGTACAGTTTCACGTGATTGGTGCCCTTGCAAAGCTCAACAATATTTATTTATGTAATGCTACTTCTATTGTTACAATGGATGCTGGTCATTACGCGGCCTACTTTCATCATTGACTTGCGAGCAGACACACATTTTCCTTTGCCTCTTGAATTAAGGTGATATCATAGTTGCTTGTTGGAAGGGGATTACAGTTTTTGTATCCATGTGATCCAAGGTTTGTAGCTGTCAGGTCCACGAGTGTAGATACTAGCCCTCCAAATCCGACGGCTCACTTAAAAAGCAATACCCGGCTCCCTCGACATCCTCGATCAGTAATATGTGTCACTGATTGAGGACGGAGAGAAGGGCCATGGTAGCTTGATTGCAATCCTTGCTCTCTGACCAGGTCCCGATTGAGTGTTGATTCCTTTTTTTGTTCCAATGCGCAAACCCCCTGTTATGATTTAGGGCTTTTTTTTTTTGCACGGACTGAGCCCACGCAAAACATGACACCGTGCATCATAATGGGAGGTTTGTGCGTCAAACAAAAACTGGAATATGGGTCATCAATCAATCACGATCGAGCAGAAACACCCTTGTGAGATTTGCATTGTTTTCACCACACGCAAACCTCCCCTGTTTCTCATGCAAACCATGTTCAAACCCTACCCCGAAGCTCATGAGGGGTTCAAGGTTTCAATTTCACACGGACACCTCCTGGACCCTCTAGAGAAAGGGCCTAGCATGTCCCCTTTCAATGAATGGAGAGTCCAGGATCCCCACGCTAATCCAACACAGACCCCCTCCCTCCTCATCCAGTCACAAACTCCTAAAAAAAATAGTTTGTGATTGTTCAACAAAAATGGTAATGTCAGCACTCAAGTATCGCACACATTTTTCGTCAACATTCCAATCGTGCCACTCTTTTCCGGATGTATCATTGATTTTGTAAAGCATGTGGGTACGACGGCTTAAAAGAGCCAAGTGCTTGATATGGGGTAATAAACCTCAGAGTTGATGATATGGTAGCTTTATCGAGTACTCTGTGGACATGTGGTTGGATCCCTGTTGTTGAAAATGATGCACTACATTCTTGATAAAATCTCTACTTCTTGTAGGATGCTCCTCTTATGAGAAGAAAGAAGTGGTTGATTTCCACTCAAATGGTATCATAAATTAAAATGAGGATCGTGTCGTTGTTGAGATTGGAGGTGACTTTAAGGATGTTGTTTTTGTCACAGAGGAGACACAACATGTGCTCAACCACCTTCGAATGCAGTGAATCTTAGTCCATATACTCCTACTAGTGGGCTGATGTCAAGGTGGGTGTCAGTTTTTGTGTACATGAAGATGCCAAAGGGTTCATGGTAGCTCCAAGCTACAAACTACAAGCTCCGCGCGACTACAACCACTTTCTTTGTCTACATGATTCTAACATCCAACAACAAGCACATGCCTCACGTAGACTATGTAAGGATTCTCTTATGCATAATGGAATGACAACAATTTTCATGCCTTGATTATGAGAGGGCCTTGTTGTTGCGCTCACATACATGCTTTACCACCACTCCAGGATCAAATGGTTCTTGTTGCACTTGACTTAAAGGCCAGTGGAATATAGAACAAACCGACCTAGCAGCCTAGGTCCGGTTAGCACTGTTGATGAGGGAGAGATACATGAGGTTGGAAGACACTATTTGCTGGTGAGATGCATGAGTTCAGCTTCTACCCCTGTTTCTTGTGCTTAATTGTGAGTTTCCCGGATCATCAAACCTACTCCAAACACCCAACTGCATCCTTGTAGAGGCATGTATGTAAAACTTCCCATTACTTTGCCCTTCCTCATGTGATNTAGCAGCCTAGGTCCGGTTAGCACTGTTGATGAGGGAGAGATACATGAGGTTGGAAGACACTATTTGCTGGTGAGATGCATGAGTTCAGCTTCTACCCCTGTTTCTTGTGCTTAATTGTGAGTTTCCCGGATCATCAAACCTACTCCAAACACCCAACTGCATCCTTGTAGAGGCATGTATGTAAAACTTCCCATTACTTTGCCCGTCCTCATGTGATTCAGTCCACGGCTCCCTTTGCTTATCACCTCTCTCCACCTCCTTGTCTGGGCTTGGGTCATTCTTGCTATTCACAATAGCCTCTTTGGTTGAGGGCCCTTTTCCTCCCATTGGTATATGGGGAAGTGGAAGTAGGACCCCCGGGTGTAGGCATATGACATTTATCAAGTCGCTTACGATCGCTTGAAAGACCACAAATGTTGTGGACGCTCTTGCATGTTGATCTACCACTTCACTTGATCGACTTTGCCTTCACTATGTCTGTTATGTGTGCACTGTTGTGCCACTAAGCACATCATTCGACAAATCACACAAGACGACGACTGTGTACGCCACCGTTGGCTTGTACAAACCAGTGCTTGCTTTGGTGATATCCATTGCATGAAACTAGTTGGGCTTCGCTCGTTGTTGGGATTTTCAGTCAACTCTTGCATTTGACATCCCATTGCTTACAAACTCCTTGTGTTGTCGGCCTTCAACAAAAAGGTTCATGTTAGCTTTGCGTCTTTAAGCATGTTACGGATGCACTCAATCCTTGTGCCATTTTCCATTTCTCAAAATTTCCCCTCAGTGTTTGTGCTGTCCATTGACAACTCCAAAGCAGGAAACCGCTCATCCATTTGAAGGAAGGAGAAAACCCATCTATTCATGGCATTTTCCAAGAAACACAAATTTGATTGTATGAAATTGGAATGTGTTTAGACTCCACAACTTATGGAACGAAAAAAACCACATTCTATGGTCCAAACCTGTTGCGTAGGCTATTACCTAGAAGCATTGTTAACTTGGTTGAAATCTTCCTCTACAATGCTATCATTTGCATCGCATCACCTTGTGTGGGAAGAATATAAAAGAAGTGTTTGATGATTTCCTGGAGTATGTCTGAAGGAATCACGTGTTCTTCCTCGAAGCCTTGCCCTTCTTGAAGAAATGTTGTGGAAGTGGAATCATTCATGCGAGAACAATTTAACTTGGAAGGATTTATCATTATGGAATCGAAATTTCGGGGATGAACGTATGGAGATTGGTAATTTCAGTGAAAGGAAAAATTTAAAGGCTAGTTATCTATTGATTATTAAAAACGATGATTTCATCGCCAATGTTCCAAAAAAGAAGTGATTTTGCAGTGGTAGGAAACAAGTTTGGGTGTTGAAAAAAATATTATCGTTAAATCATGGTGCGGAGGGAAGGTCTGCATGCCCATGCAGCCCAGAACGCCCTGTTCACCCTATGTAACAAAAACGTTGGGCACAACCCCACACTCCCACCCAAAAAATTCTCTTTAAGATTACCCAAGCTCTCCTTAAAATCATGTGGCTCATATTATCTCAGTATTATACACGTAAAACTGAGGATGCGGAGCCTAGGCGGATAAGCCGAGGCGGATTCTCGCTTAGGCTCATTTGAAGACAACCTTTTCCAACTGGTAGGCCTTAATAACCTCTTCATCTTTTGAAACATTAACAAGAGGCAGGTGTTGCACGCAAAGCGTGCATAGGGTTACATAGAAACCGAGCAAAAGTATTCATATTCGTATCTCTTAAGAGGCTAAATAATTGCGTGCAATCTGTACCACATAATGGAAGGTTTTCCATGAGAATTTACTTCATCCATGGAAACCAAAACTGGTTGTAAATGGACTGCCAAACTGTCACCGGCATTTTTTTAAACTATTTTTTGTTCGCCCACGTGTGCTCTTAAACATTTTGTATGGTTTGAGAGAACTCTTCCTAAATTACATCAAGCTACGTTAGATTTTTTCCAGCTTGTGTGGATGTAAAAGCGAAAAAACACAACCAAAAATTGAACGAATGCGCTTGACAGTATAGAATTATGTATAATAATTCTTCAAAAAATGAAATTAATTTGTTCTTGTATTGTGGACATGGTAGTTTCACACGTCTATTATGAACTTCACTAAATAAAACATGATCTTTGACAAATTTGAATGAATTTTGAATGTTTCATCATGTTATAAAAAAATGTGACGTAATTATAGACAGAATGTAATTTATTTACCTTATTTTATGACGGTGTTTGAATTCCTTTTCTTTCAATTTCATTTTGACCCTTTTTGAAGCCGGGTTCACGAGTCTGAAGAGTTTGTCATGACAACCAGTTTCGTGAAACATGACAGGGCGAGGCCAAGGAGGAGCGACGTAGAGGGAAAAAATATATTAAATTCCGCTCGCCAATGGACTGGAGGGCCTAAACGTACCGTCCTTACGCTTTAGTCCTGGCGTCGGACTGGTCATTCCGTACTATCCGGGGTCTGTCCGAACATCTAGGTCTATGTCCGTGAATTTTTTTTATCTGGAACGACCTCAAATGGGCGTCCGTGGACGTGGGGGGGCATACAGTCCGACTGATTCTTGCATCCTGATTGGTGGATATGTCAATAAAATGACCGATCCACCAATCACGATTTTCTTGAAGCATCTTTTGGCCACGAACCGATTGTAATAGGTTACTATGTTACCCAATGAATCTAATATATTTCGTTTTTAAACTCTGTGGAGAAAAATCCACTCTATGCATGCTTTTCCGCCTTGATTTTTCCATTATGGCGCCGGGTTCATCCAACGGGCTGGCTTCTGTGCTGAGGTCGCTTATTCCCCCTCAGTCGGTGACGACCAGAGGCCCCAAAGAAAGCTTTGCACTTTCAGGAACATCTCTTCCTGTTCACGCGGATTCTGAGGCGGCGCCGCTGATCGCGCACGGCGCCGGAGCTGTCCCTAAGCCCCCCCC
>SZWC01010638.1:76208-88221 GCA_023375785.1 Penium margaritaceum | reverse complement strand
GGGGGGGGGTGGGGGGTGGGGGGTGGGGAGGGGGGTTTGGGAGAGAAAGAGGGGGAGGGGGCGCAGGGCTTTTTCCCTTCATGCTGCATCTGGAGGCTTGGTTAGTTTCCCCCAAAGCTTTTCAAAACATTGAAGAACCATACTTCCTTCTCTCATTCTATCGAAGTGTTTTTTTGGCTTTTCGGGTTCATCCCACTTCATGCGCAGTTTGCGGCGACTGGAGGATGAGTTGGTTTCCCTCAAAGCTGCAGCCGCCGCCAAAGCAAGACCGGCAGCTGGAGCCTCTTCGGAAGAAGAAGAGGAAGAAGAAGAAGAAGAAAGGGATGAGGAGGAAGGCCCTTGGAAGCCGCTTTCTGCTCTTTGCAAGCTTCTTAGGGACAAGGCCGGCGCAGAGGCGGCACATCCAGGTGAGCTTGTTTGTCTTCTTGCTCTCACGCTCGCTTGTGTAGAGGCAGCACCTCCGCTGAACAGGACAAGCTCCTCGGAATAGGACAATCTCCAAAGAATAGGATAATCTCCACAGAATAGGACTATCTCCACAGAATAGGACAAGCTACACAGAATAGGACAAGCTCCTCCAAATAGGACAAGCTCTGCAGAACAGAACAAGCTCCACAGAAGAGGACAAGCTCTTTAGAAAAGGACAAGCTCTGCAGAGTAAGACAAGCTCCACCGACTAGGACAAGTTTCACAGAATAGAACAGTCGATGCCTATTCCGGTTTCTGTGAAATGCCTTTTGCCGTGTTAATGCTCTGTTTGCATTGTTGCCGTGTTAAGCTGGCTGGACATGGCACAATCTTGCTAGTGCCTCCCCCCCCCCTCCCCCCCTTTCGCCCCATCCAGTCCCCAGCCCCGCAATCTTAACTCGTGGGTGTCCTCATGTTCGTGTTCTTATGCACAACTTCAGGAGGAGCCAAGCAGTCTCCTGCTGCTGCCGCAGCTGCAGGGACGACGCGCAAGCAGGCCGACAAAGCAAAGCAGGCGGACGAGGGTGCAGCAGAAGCAGAGGAGTTGAGCGCGGAGGAGGCAGACAGCCAAAGCGGCCTCAAGCTAAAGCGCAGGCGGCTCTCCTTTTCAGCGGCCGTGGAAGGTGGAGGAGGAGGGAGGAAGCGTACGAAGAAGCAGAGACGTGTTTCTGAGGCAGTGGAAGAAGAGGAGGAAGAGGAAGAAGCAGCAGAAGGAGAAGAGGTTGGAGAGGACGCTGACCGCGGAGGCGCTGCACAAGCGGAGGCGGAGAAGGGTGCGAGTGCTTTAGGGGGAGCAGAGCGGCCAGCTAGCCGGCCGGAAGATCGGAAAGCCGTCGGAGGTGCTGACGTGGATCTTGCTGAAGTGACAGTTGCTGATGTGGCGGCTGACGATGTGGCAGCTTCTGATGAGGGAGCTGCTGGGACCAGACCCGTGCATCCAGAGGCGGCATGGGTTGCAAAGGGCGGGGCAGCGAGCAGAAGGTACGAAAGACGGCAGAAGGCTCGGTCCGACGAGCGTCCCGGTGATGCAGACAAAGAGGAGCAGGAAGCAGCAGGGGTTGGAGTGGGCGAGGGAAGGGATGGCCCGTCAGAGGATCAGACGGATGAACCCACCGGTGGGGCTCCTCACACTTCTCCTGTGATGGATACACAGAGGGGGACGCAAGCCACATCAACAGAAAACGAGGGAAGAGGGACTGATTCTGAGGCAGAAACCCAGACACACAGAGAGACGCAAGCCGGGGCATCAGGAGAGGACGGACGAGGAACTGCTTCTGAGACAGAGTCCCTGGTACAGACAGGGACGCAAGCTGCGGCAACAGAAGACGAGGGAAGAGGGACTGCTTCTGAGACAGAAACCCAGACGCAAACAGAGACACCAGCTGCGGCGACGGAGGAGACCCTACCTACAACGGAGGAGACCCTACCTACGGCGACTGGTGCTGACGGCACTCCAGCAAATGCGGAACTGGAAAGCCTTACACGGACGGCGACAGAGGAGGACAGAGGGGCTTCCCTTGCTCTGGATACTCAGACGGCGACGGAGGAGCAGCTGCCAAAGAAGAAGCCAGCTCTGTGAAGGGAAGTGTCAAGACGGGGTGGACGGGAGCCGGGATTAAGCAACATCGAAATCTTTCTGCACTTCCGATGTTGCAGATGGAATGGCGAGGAGGTGAGGTGAGGTAAATCTGAAGGGTGTCCTTCCTTCCCTTCAGTTTTAGGGTTGCTGGTCGTGTAGATTTTTTTTCAGAGCAGCACGATTGAGTTTGTGTCGTCGAGTGCCTTTGACATTGATCACCGCATGCGTTGATTGCATATCGTTGGGTGTGGGGAGGACGTTGTTGCCTTTCGGAGAGTTTTACGCATCGGCAGCTGGGAGCTGCTCGAAATCCTTGGGATCAGTCTTTGAAATCCAAAGCCAAAAAAATATTGGTGAGCATATCGTCTTGTTCCGTAGTTCCTCCTGAATGCCGCCTAAATTACCAACAT
This sequence comes from Penium margaritaceum, assembly GCA_023375785.1. Lineage (NCBI taxonomy): Eukaryota > Viridiplantae > Streptophyta > Zygnematophyceae > Desmidiales > Peniaceae > Penium > Penium margaritaceum. The sequence goes on along the minus strand of SZWC01010638.1, from coordinate 85,764 downwards.
AGCGGAATGGTGTTGTTGGGATGACATCTAGACCTATTGTCATCTCACAGTAGCCAAAACAAGAATTCCCAATTTGGGAGAATGCTACTGTTGTGACGAACACAAGACCCATCTGCATCTTGGAGAGACATCTCGTATTCCCTACGATCTCTTTGGCCTTTGCTACCTGGAACTTCATCTTGGAGGATGAGGAGTGACCCTGTCCGTTGCTTTCCTCACTTGGACCAATCCATGCCTTGGCCGTTGTTTCCCTCTGTGGGAGAGTATTCAACAACGAATTAGAAGAGCAAAACTGCAAATAATGAGTCGCAACAAACTTGGGCACGCTGTGCTCGCATCTTAAGTGCACGATGAGACAACAGAACAGTTGTATGCAGCATTAAATTTGAATAACAAACTAAGTGGCCAACGCCCAACGATGGCTATATTCTCCTCAAAACTATCTCCCCGGACCGATACGTGGCTAAATCAACATGGTTTCTCTGTGAAGACGTCGATGTCTCCCAGGCGATCTGTTTTCTGCATGAGTGCGGTGCTAGAGTAGAGGCTATCGTGTGGCGCAATGAAAGACACCATACTAGTTCTCCTTCATGACCCTCAAACAACATGATGGCACATGCACGTAGAGAGTGGAATGAAGTATGGGGGCAACACGGAGCCGTACATGGCAGAGTCATGAGAAAAACAAGGGGCCTAGCACAAAGCATTTCAATCTGGTATGCCATGCAGTGAAAAGAGGCCATCGGCATGAGCAACAGTCTCAAACTTGCCACTTCTGAGCGCCTCGGTCATAAATGTTGGTTTTGTCCGCATCTCTCATTGTGCTCTGTTGTGTCCTCCCGGCTCGTGTACATCGGCGTACAGATGACTGACGGTGAGACTTGATGTTGCTGGAGTGTCGTCCAGTGGAGCCGGCGTACGCTGAGGCCTACACGCAGTTCACTGGAGCCTCCTCCCTACATCAACGTGCTGAGCTCCATCGGCAGGCCTCCGGTTGAGCCGCCGGCGGTCACTGCCGTCGCAGNGGGGGGGCTAGAACTTGGAAGGGTCTCCCATTGTTGTTCATTCTTCGCTCCTAATCAGTTACTTCCAGTTTTCAGCTGCTTTCTGGCGCTAACAGTGGCGCACACATTTCAGTAACAAACCCAGAGCATCCAGACTTGGACTCTAGAGCAGCGGATAGAGGGTGCAGCAGACTAAACAACGAGTGTGGAAGCCAGCATGTTGCATCAACAATGCTGCTTCCCCAACCTGCTGCCTAGTCTATAAAGTCAGCCCGTTGTCGCTGCAGATGAAAGTAGATGACCTGAACTTCAGCGGACGCAACATGTTTGCACACAAAGTGATGCTCACCGGTGATATGTTTCATGTACCAGTGGTGCAAGTCATCATGCTCAGCAATGGAACTTATGTTGTGGTCGTCACATTGCAGAGGGATGCAGTGAGTGGGACCACACGATTGTTTCATGCTGTGTGCGCAACCAGATACTCTTACACATACTTGCTTCGAGTGCGACATACTTGGAGGTGCAAGCAACACATCCTTGCAAAAAAATCTCCATGTAATCTCCATGCCTTTAATGAGGAAGTTGTAGCCCGTGCTGATGCACACATCCTTGGCATGTTCCCCGTTGCTGCCCACATAGGTGTATGGACCTGGCAATGACAACTGAGGCCTACACGAGAGCCCTACTCGAGCAGTGGAGAGTGCAACATGGATGACTCAAGAATCTTCTTTCGCATGTTTCTTTTCTTTGCAGGAACTGAGAGAATTTGGGCCAAGAAGTCGACAACAATGTTACGTAAGCACCCGTGGTGATCGCGAGGTACATGAGAGAGTTGACGACAAAGATTTTGTGATGTCAAATGTCCCTCCCAACTTCTTCTGAGGAACCTCTGACCAGCTCAAGTCATGGGTCCCGTGGTGAGAAATGGATCGTTAAAGGGCTATTTGTGTACTAATAGGTACAACGAGAAGGAAAGCGACATTTCCACCAGACTGTGTACATATACAACTTGATAACCATGCACTAGGCAAGACTACCTGTCACAGTCAAGCTCCAAAGCCAACATAAGATCTTTCACCTTCTTGGACGGCTGAAGAAGGATCTAGACATATTGAACTACATCTCTTACGAGAAACAGAATGAGAATTGGATGGAGAAGTTGCATCCCTTATGAGTGATGTAATGTTGGATTGGTGGAATATTATGATGCAACATTGTCCACACTGCTGCGGAGCAATGATGGTTGTCGGTGTCGCAACCGCACCCGGAAACTCAACCTCATCAGCTCCCATTTGTACTAGTGGTGACCATTTCCTAAGGTGATCAACCTCATGGAGCGAGATTATGGAGCCGTTCATAAACTGCTTCACCATGAGCAATGGAAGAAGCAATGTACACGGCAACTCATCCTCATTGCCATGCATACCCCTAGGTTTTGTGAGATCGTGGCTAGTTTCAGCTTCAAATTGCACGATCTATGCTTCCACTACATTAAGGAACTTAAGAGCAACATCCATGCCGCGATAGAGATGCACGACCTCAACAGTGACAGAAGAGATGATCATACTAGTGGAGTGGTTCAATACACGTGCACAGTAGGCTCACGCCAACAGCCACAATTCCTTCATTTCTGGCCATTGTAAAAAGATAAGTATCTGTGGTATGTCCATGGAGATTGGAGAATTACAGTTGCGCAAGTGCTTCAAATCTGACAAGCCTAACCACATAGCATGCAATCAATAGTGCCGAAACAAGGACAAGGTCAAGGATACGTGAAAGGGGAAGGGGAAGCAAACGAGGAAGGAAGTAGAGAAAGTGGAAAATGAGAAAAAAACGTACAGATTTGGGCAACGTATTATTCTTGGTTCATCTCAACCAAGACCACCACTTGACCAATCTCCTAAAACTATTGCGTCACATAACCGGACTTTTGAGATCGAAGGCATGGGATTTGGGGAATGAGGAGGAGCAACTTGCACTTTTCTTGGAGGTGCAATTGAAAGGAATCTAGGAGAAGTTAGAGAGTCTACTGCATTGTGGCACGAGCCACAATGTTTTCTTGGAAGTGCACCCAGGAGCAAGAAGCTGATCGCCAACCGAGTGGACTGTGTTTAGGGTTTATGGTACCAGCAAAGTTGGATACATTGCCTCTTCCCTTCCGAATTTCTTGGGGAAGCTTTGCAAGAAGAATGTACACTGGGTGTGCCCATTGAACAATTACAATATGATACTCGGTCCTGACTTCATCCTAATACAAAAGTCCACCGTTAACTTAGCGTCTCAATCAATATTGAAGATCAGGAGTATCTCCTACCTAAGTGGTTGGAGGATGAGGGCGCAGAGGCGAACACTTGCAAGGAGGAAGTGTCACAACAAGCGACTCTCAACAATGTGATATCGGTGCCTGTGATGCTAAAATTAGTGTAACTCAAGCTTGCAATATGAAAAAGGAAGCAGAAGCAGAAGGAGGTCATACAAGTCATGGAAGACAACGTAGAGGATACATGCTTATAGGAGCTCAACAACCAACGAGCTCAAAAGATGGAGCAAAACTCCATCTGCTTCTCCTCATCTCCATATGATTCCCCATTGCATCATATAGAAACTTTGTGCAAAAAAAGACAGGGACAACAAGGTGTTGTACAAATTGGCGATGATGAACCCGCACCTGCTTCAATGGGCCGAGACATTATTTTACCTGCTTTATGCAAAGCACTACATCACGAAAACAGACCTTTCATTCGGCTACTACCAGATCCACATCTTAGTAGATGATGTGGAAAAGTTGGACTTTCCATACCCGATATGGCCTTGACAAGTTCCTTGTGATGCCTTTAAGACTTATCAATGCACTGGCCATATTCATGATCACGATGAAGTCTTCCGGCTATACAGGGATGACTTCACCAGGATGTACCTCGATGATATCCTCGCATGTGGAAAAATCATAGAGGAACATGGAGAGCATGAGAGGAAGATACTCAATTTTTCTTGCATGAGAAATTCTTCATAAAGCTCTTCAAATAAAATAATTTAGGGTGAAAAGCACCGAAATAGTGATAGGTGGATTGTCGTGGATTTGTGGAAGATATCAAACGTGCAAGAATGAGCGAAGTTGAACAATGTGCACGATGTGCAAGTGTTCCTCGGATGTTAATCCTTGCCTAATCCGGAGTGTCAGCTCCATTTTCTAACCTCACTCGTAAGTCTTGCAACTGGATTTGGAGAAGAAGCCTTTTGATAAAGTCTGAAGGAATCTGATCTTTGTGCCAGCCGTGCACTTTGCTGCCATTGGTCAATAGTTTGGGAAGGCACTGGATGCATCGGACCTTGCTATTAGTGCCATTTTGTTGTAAGGCTTTGCTGATGTGTCGTAGCCGGACACATACTACACATGTAAGTTACACGTGGCAAAGCTCAAATATGTCAATCACAATAAGGAGATGTGCATCGAGGTAGCCACCTTAAAGACCTTGTACTGTTCCCCCAATTAGGATAAGTACATGGTCTACAGTGACCACCATGCACTCGAGCATTTCAAGAAACAACGGAATCTTAGTCAACAGAATGTGCATTGGGTGCAGTACCTGGACTCTGAACTCAACAATTATTACCCAATGCACTTCTTACATTTGGACAAGAAGGCTTTTCCTCCCATTTGCCAAGTTCACCTCAAACTCTGCTACGAAGTTATGCCTTGCCAAAGGTTGGACCGGTTGAGGGAAACTCAGGTGTCGGGACTTTTCTCCAAAGTGCATCTTACAACTACATGATGCAAACTTTGCTAAGAAAATTTCACGAGTCATAACATACACCATTGCTCGTGCACTATTCGGCATGGTTTCTCATAACGATTCTGAGCTTCACCGAATGGACACCAATAATGCACACCTGCACTTTAGTCCTGATGTGGACATCTACATGGTCCAACCACTTCGTTTTGAGGACGACATGGGCCACTTTTGTCGCCTCTGTATGGTCTGTCATGATATGAAATAGTCTCTGCACTTTTGGAATCACAACGCCTCTTCAATATTGAAGGAAGGAGGTGATCATTGTAGCAAACTTGATCTTAATCTCTGTTTTAGCGCCCAACCCAGCCTTTGTCTTGATTTGACAGCCTCCTCATTGCTTCAACTGGTGCCGAGGGATCTCAAGTAGTCAAAAGATTCCTCATCTTTTACATACTGATACACTTAGGATCGGTTAAGAAATTTTTAGGTGTGGACCTCAAATGTGACGGACGGTGCATCTTGGTCGCTCACGATTTTGTGTATGTGCGCATCCCAAGGCCTAGACTCTGTGACCTGCTTCATTGTGATCCGTGAACTTAAATGCGTGCTTGGAAGAATATCCTCCAATCTCTAGATGCCACTTCACTAACTAACTCGATGACATTTCATTCATGCATTGCCACCACCACTTTCCCTGATGTCGTTCTTGTACTAGAATGTGTAACTGAACTCTTTCAGTTGCCCCATGAGCCGCAGATGGCGGCATCCTCACTCTTGTGTTTCTTGGCATAAGTGTGTCCACGATGCGCTTGGCATTGTACGATTGTTTGGAGCAACATTTCATAGTTGATAGCGTACACTGATGGAGATCGGGCTCGTGATGTAGTAGGGGGAAGTCACAATGGGTGCATCTCCCTTGGAGATGCAACAAGTCAGTCAACATGGGATGAAGCAAGACCTTGCTCAGTCTCCAGGAAGACTGAATTCATTGCGCTTGGCGCTTTCACATGAAATAGTGTTTTTCTCTGCCACCTTTTCTTTTATCTTCCTCAATCAGCAGCATTGTATTCAAGTTGGGCGACCACAACACAAAGGTCATAGCGAAATACGACCCCTTTGTCTGACTCCATCCCTGTATGAATCCCTTTGTTTGAATCCCTGTACATGTTCCTGATTGGTCAAGTGCACATGGCAGCTTGGCATGTCGTGAAAGAAAACAGCACGAGGGGATGCTCCTAGCAGTCGTTCTAGTGGTGGAGGCTCAACAGTTGACTCCAAGTCGAGGCAAAACGAATGGAAACCTGCTGGATTCTTTTGCACAATTGATGTGACAAACGCACAAACGTTCTTCCTTTGCTTTCCGTGTTCATCATGATGCTGGTTGAATTCAGTCTTGTGTTGCTGAAATTCGAGTTAGCCCGATACCCTGTTCCTAGTGAGGTTCACGTGCTGTCAGCTTTTAGAGCAACATCGTCTAGTCGCTGTCGGAAATAATCTCGTGCACCCAGCTCGAGCTCAAGTGACAATGAACCTCCTCCCCCCTCCCCTTGTGAATGGGGGTTGGTGCTCCTTTGGTAGTGGAGGTTGTCCTGAACACTGCTGGTCCCCCAAATCCTACCCACAAAAACATTCCTCCATTGAACCTCATGTCATTCCAACACCACGGCTTTCCTGTTCCTTACCTCACAGTGAAGCTAGGTTCTACTCCTGCATGCGAGGGTGTTTTTAGTTTCAGTCCAAAGCAGTTTCTCGCGTGGGAAGTTCCGAGCTATGGAACTGGGTTGCATCATTTTCAGAAGCCCGTGCCCCACGTAAAAAGGCGGGCGTTGTCGAGTAGCAAAGTTCATGCATCATCTATTCATTTGAATGAATTCATAATGCCATGTATGAGTTGCTTTGCAGGCGGAATCTCCATGCTCATCCCACACAAGGAGCATTTTTCGCGTGGATGCCATGAAAGCTTCAGCAGGAATGGCAGTTGGTAGCTACCCGTCATTGGACTCTAAGTCGTTGCCTGTCCACACCGACCACGAGAGAGCTAATACGAGGCTGCGGTACATGAGAGAGAAGTTTTTGGCTGAAAAATCACTTTCACAATTAATTCTCATTGCATGAGGAGTTTTTGACACAGAGTTTAGTTGATATCCTACCCAAAAGCGAACCAGCTGCTACTCAGAGAATGTCACATGGGTGCAATGGTATGAAACAGCCACACACAACATCAGACGCGTTGATGAAAGCGAGACAAGCAAGCGGATTTTTCAAGGAATGTTCGTCATAGCTTTTTACACGATAATGGCCAAAACACTCCCACCAGTTAGGTACTTGACAAAAGATGTTGTCAATCACTCTTCCATTCCTCTCAGGGTGATGCATTAACTCGATAGAATCATTCCATCAGTAGATTCATTCCATCAGTATATTCATTCCATCAGTATATTCATTCCATCAGTACATTCATTCCATCAGTACATTCATTCCATCAGTGGATTCATTCCATAAGTGGATTCATTTCATAAGTAGATTCATTCCATCAGTAGATTCATTCCATCAGTAGATTCATTCCATCAGTGGATTCATTCCATCAGTAGATTCATTCCATCAGTAGACTCATTCCATCAGTAGATTCATTCCATCAGCAGCGAGGTACTCTCACACCGGACAGCATAGCAACTGCACCAAGCGAGAGTTGGCGACAGTCGGCGTTTCTGTGAGCGACAGCACTTTTTCCCCAGTGTTCGCGAGTCCAGCATGCACGAAAGTCCGTCTTATCATCAAGCTACGTGAGCGACGACGGCAACAGGGCGGAGCGACTCGGGAGTTGCGGCCGAGCTGCTACAGCTCGAAGGCTGTAGCAACCCCTAGCAATTCCAGGTCGCCTTGCCAAAAGTTCGCGGGCATCTTCGCGGTTAGGGACGACTTCAGCCCAAGTTGAGTTCGTGTCGCCCCACTGACGTGGCGAGATGGGATTGAGTTGGTACAGTGTGGCACCATCCCCAGTCACAACTGATTCCTAGGATGGTCTCACACTGGTTTGTAGCAACTCCGCCTTAAATCCGCACGTGTCCACCATATTTACAATTTCCACGTGGTGAATGGGGAAGGTTCCAAAGCACGCTTCCGCAATTTTCTGGATGTTGCTGGATCGGACTCCATAAAGCTTCGGAGACATGTGATAGACGTTTGCAACATTGACGACTTGTCAATTTGTGACAACTGAACAACAACACGCATTCAGCCTAATTACCCTCTTGACATAGATGGACGTTTTTCTCTTACTGCCAGGAACATGGTCTCTCACCGCCAAGCAGACAGATAGCATCAATATTCGCATCAGATGTGCGACAGAGCGCTACTTCCATCGTCTTTTCAAAGGGAGACCTTTACTTCTTCACACAATTAGCGATGAAGACACGAAATTCCGAGCTGGGATCAAAGTGTCATGTCTGATATATTGGATAGGTTTCAGTCCTTCATGATTTGGAGTGGGTACGAACAGTATCAACAGCTGCTTGTAAAGAGCCGACAACAGCTGTAGGTTGCTGCCTTGTCAGGGCTGAAAGCCATGTCCTAATGTTTTATGTTTACGTACAGACATGGGGGTGTAGCTCACATGGTAGAGCGCGCGCTTCGCATGCGCGAGGTACGGGGATCGATACCCCGCGTCTCCATTCTTGCATTTTCCTTCACCTCCACACAGTATAGCGTCATCCCACTTAAATCTCAGCTTTAGCTCGACATTACTGTGGAATAAAAAGACGTCTTCTCGGGTCTGCGGTTCACAAAGCTGTTCTTCTCCACTGACGCGACACAGTACGACAGCGGCATCCCTCCCCCTGCCCAAACACATCCTTTCATCTCAACCAGAAGAAATGATTCTGGCTCCTTGTCCTGCAACGACGTCACACAAACGCGGAACATCTGCTTGCTGGAACGAGAGAAAAAGTGACCCAATCAGAGAGAATATGGAAAAAAGAGCAACGAAGCAGTTCAACGAAACAGCCAGCTGTGCTGCGGCACGCTAGAGGATCCGCCACTCCGCAGGACGGCAGGCGCAAGCACGAACGCCCATCACAGAAGCGAGTGTTGCTTCGAGGCCTTCCAGGCCGACAGTAGATTTCAGCCATGATCCTGTTGTACAGGGCCACTGCCAGACAGGTAGCCACAGGGTTCGGAAGGGAGCAGCTACTTCATAATACATTAGACACTAAAAATCAATACTGTTTTTGTTCTTCGACTCATCATGTCGGGATGGTGTAGTTGGTTATCACGCCAGTCTCACACACTGGAGGTCTCCGGTTCGAGTCCGGGTTCCGACATTTTGTTTGCACATTAGGCTGGGCAACATAAGTTATGTCAGGCCTATCAAAAGACGGTAGAACATGTAAGCAAAAGGTCCCACCGAGGTTTGAACTCGGGCATTCAGATTCAGAGTCTGACATCATAACCACTAGATCATGGGACCATATTCTCAAGATTGATTTAGCAAATTCAAAATCAAAAAGTTTTACGTACGTTCATTCATTCAGATGAGTACGAAGAGGTCCAGAAGTGGTGAGGGTGGGGGAAAACAGAGGACAATCTGACATGCAGGGGTAAGAGCGGAGGTGAGTACGTGAAAGCCAAAGCGGAAAGATGCTGAGGGAGGAGAACCTGACGAGCGGACCGAGGTAGGGAAGAGCTGGGGGATGGCGATGGAAAGGGAGGGGAGAGACCGTGAGCGGAGAAGGAAACGCGGGGAGATGGGGGGGGGAGGGGGGGCCAGGGGAGGGGAGGGGACACCAAAAAGAGGGGGGGGGGAGGAAGAGAGAAGTC
>SZWC01010638.1:48290-76155 GCA_023375785.1 Penium margaritaceum | reverse complement strand
GATAAGCAAATCTGGCAGTGACAGCCCGTCTGTGGCAGGGACTCACTGCCACTACGTCGACAGAAGCGAAAAGCTGCCATTCACCCCTCACTTACTGCGTGATGATCCCGAGCCCGCGAAACGGACGCGCGTCCGTCACCGACGCTTGAAATGCGACAACGCGTCACGCTTTGGAGCGTTAGATACAGAGATGAAGTCGTCCGCCGAGCTTGAGGGAGGACGGGCACCTGTGGACCCGCTTCCGCTGTCCGGTGATGTCTGCAAAGCGCTTGCTTATAGCTCGAGCACGCATGGTGCTGAGAGGCCGTGGACGCGGAGATGTGTCTATGATGTCTTGTGGCGCGTTCAGACCGGGTTTCTGACCTGACCAACGGAGCGACCGTTCAATCACCCAGTCGTTTTAGTGCGCCTGAAGCAGCGGAAAGTGCCGATAAGGTACGGCGTCACAGTTGCAGTGTTACTTACATTACGTGACAGTCAGAAGTTACTCCTGGAACCTTCAGACGATCGCCTCCGGCACGCCACATGTACCCTTGCTGCAGGCGCGGCCGTGGTCGACGAAGGCATTGGCACACACCAAGGAGAGAGAATCGCCATAGTTTTGACGGAGACGTTCAACTAGGAAGACAGTCGGTAGTGTCGGCGGCGGTAGGGAACGGATGACCACAGTCTTAGCAGGTGGGAGTCGTGTAATTGAAGAGCGAGTCGTAGTAGTGGAGCGAGTTCATCCACATCGTCAGGCCGTGATCGAATGCAACTGACTGCCACGACGATTGAATGGATGGGAAAGCGAACTCCTCAAACGCTTTGCAAACCATAGCCTGACACGCGCGCCGAACTTAGGCCTTGATCGATGCAGGAGGGTGGTTAGATNGAGGGGGAGGACGGGCACCTGTGGACCCGCTTCCGCTGTCCGGTGATGTCTGCAAAGCGCTTGCTTATAGCTCGAGCACGCATGGTGCTGAGAGGCCGTGGACGCGGAGATGTGTCTATGATGTCTTGTGGCGCGTTCAGACCGGGTTTCTGACCTGACCAACGGAGCGACCGTTCAAGAGCGGCTGCAATCACCCAGTCGTTTTAGTGCGCCTGAAGCAGCGGAAAGTGCCGATACGGTACGGCGTCACGGTTGCAGTGTTACTTTCATTACGTGACAGTCAGAAGTTACTCCTGGAACCTTCAGACGATCGCCTCCGGCACGCCACATGTACCCTTGCTGCAGGCGCGGCCGTGGTCGACGAAGGCATTGGCGCACACCAAGGAGAGAAAGAATCGCCATAGTTTTGACGGAGACGTTCCACTAGGAAGACAGTCGGTAGTGTCGGCGGCGGTAGGGAACGGATGACCACAGTCTTAGCAGGTGGGAGTCGTGTAATTGAAGAGCGAGTCGTAGTAGTGGAGCGAGTTCATCCACATCATCAGGCCGTGATCGAATGCAATTGACTGCCACGACGATTGCATGGATGGGAAAGCGGACTCCTCAAACGCTTTCCAAACCATAGCCTGACACGCGCGCCGAACTTAGGCCTTGATCGATGCAGGAGGGTGGTTAGATTCCGATGAAGTGAGAAGCGGATGAGGGATACGATGGGCGAACCACCAGTCGTAGTGTGGTGCCACAGACAAAAGCCAGGTGCGCTGCCGCCCGCCGTGTGCCACGCGGTGGCTGTTCCGCGCAGGCGTGGAGACCTGACGTCGAAGCAAGCATATTTCGAAACTAGTCGTTGCAGCACGGCGTCGAAGCAACAGTCGATGCGAGCTGTTAAAGCAACCGCCGACGCAAGCTGTCGAAGCAACCGTCGACGCAAGCTGTCGAAGCAAACGTCGACGCAAGCTGTCGAAGCATCCGTCGACGCAAGCTGACGAAGCAACCGTCGACGCAAGCTGTCGGAGCATCCGTCGACGCAAGCTGACGAAGCAACCGTCGACGCAAGCTGTCGGAGCATCCGTCGACGCAAGCTGACGAAGCAACCGTCGAGGGCCTTGAAGCTTGCCTCGACTTGAGGCAAGCTGCCGAAGCATCGAGTCACGTCGTAGACGGCGGCCGCGCCATCCACGTCTCTCTCACTGCGACGCTGCACGTCGCTCGCCGCAACCGTCCACCGCACACCTCACCTGTGGACAGACAGCGGACGACAGATTCCGCATTGACGATGAGCAAACCTTGGGGAGTGAACCTGTGAGGAGAAAACGTTTTGACCACTCCAAAGTTCTGCAACATTTTGTAGTGGGCGTCTTTCCTATGAGGTATTTTCGACGTCCGGCCAGGCCAAATCTCGTGAGGTATTTCCAGATTTGTGGCTCGTTGTGGGACTCGTTCTGGACAGACTAGGCAGCAATTTCCGTGGAAATTTCATAGAAGGGGGTTGTTGTGGGCATTGAAGTGCACCTTTTTGTCCGTTTTCTATTGCCTCAAATTAAATCTTGAATTCCATTCAACCACTGTGATGAACACACGGAAACATTGATCGTATGTGTGAACTTGGATGTTCAATTCAAGTATTTGAAATGGCAGTCCGGCCAACCCTCAAATTGTTCATTTACAGCACACTCAGCATGGCCATGCACATTCGAAGCGCACTGAAGCTGCATAAACCATAAACCAGCCCTTCCATGATCGATTACACACCTCCAACGATGGATTCCACGCAAAATTCTTCTACAACCTTGCCTAGTGCCTCAACTCCACAATCCGCCTTCATGCCATAGAATCATGCCACCTTAAGCCGGTTGCGGCACACCATCAACTTTCACCATTGTCACATTTAATCACCACCATGCCCAAAGACCGCGACCACATCCCCCTCCCTTTCGTGAATCCGAAGCACCCAGCGCAACAATCGCAACACATCCGTGAAGAGTACGCGGACTTCAACTTCGTTCCGTTGGCGAGCAACGATTGTGCCACGTACATCTGCAGTGATCATGTGTTAGCGCCGCCGCGCTAGCACATGATCTGGTCTGCAACAATGGTATGCCACCCGCCTCCTTTGTCCATGGAATTGTGCAGAAACCGATGACGTCTACAACAAGCACCATGGTTCTAGACAGCATGAAAACGTGCCCGCCTGGCCCCACCGTGTGGAACGTCATTTGCATGGCCACCGACCATGCACCGTCGCTTTGCAACACCGTCAGATGACTGGGGAAGTTGTATAACTACATCGCACCATGCTTGCTGTGGAAGTCAATTTCAACACGGAATTCATGACGAGGTCTATGGAACCTTCGAATGTCATATTGTCACGGATTTGGAAGCATGCGCAAGCATTAATTGGATGGAGTGAGAGCGCATTGAACACGACCACGTCGGTGATAGTCTTCATGGTAGAGGAGTGGGAGGACGTTCGCAAGTTTAATGTTGAACAAGGCAAATTGGAAGACATTACCTTGATATGATTTAGCATCGAAACTATCTGTGTTGGATAAGGCCTGATGTCCAGACACGCTTTTTAGTAAACGAGTGCCTCTTGAGATGGTTGACGACAGCACAGACATGCACACCAACGAGGTGGCACGTAAAGTGAAACGTAAGACGGGATAGAGAGCCACCTAGAGAATGTGGACAAGATGGTATGTGGGCCTTCGAAGATGAAGTGAATTATTGAGGAGGATGGTCCACACACGACTTAAGGTATTTTTGTGTGCATGGTCAACGTCGACAACAACTCTCATGCATCACACGAGTTGGTTCTACTTGATGCTTTAAAGATAGGTGAAGTTGCATGTGAAGATAACATGCATTCAACCAGTGAGTTGCGTGCATAAGTTGTAAGCCACACTCTCAGCCATGATCCTTCGACGACAATGGAGGGGGGTTAGAAACAAGGATTGGAGGATGTGGAAGTGAGTGTGGAGGGAGGTTAGCGGCACAAGAGAAAATGGATGATTACCATTAGAATTGTAGCATCACTGCAAGGATGATTCTACATTGCCACTCTCTTCCTTGTTTTGTCACAACAAGCAGTCATCCCACGTGTTATTGGAAAATTTCTCGCACATATCAGGCATAGTGACATCTCCATACCGTTGCACTCTTCCGGGCTGTTGTCTTGGCACCCCACTCACTAGTTGCACATGCATGTCTTGCTCTTCATTCTCTGGTCCTTGGTGCTGTTGGACTTCATTGTGCATGATGAATCAGGACTGAATGAGGTCGGAATGAAACCGAATGTTTTAACGCGGCATGACTCTATGAATGTAAAGAATAACCTTAAGGACTCTGAAAGCATGCTTAATGCTGATTCCTATGTAATAGCAAGGGGTTTGAGTGTTGAAATATGCCTCTCAAGAACTCTGAAAGCATGCTCAATGGAGGTATAGTTAATTGATGTCCTCGAATACACATGTGGACCTCTGTATTAGCTTACTTGCCCTCTTGTGGTAGTTTCTTGGAGGTTTCCCAATGTGGGGAGGGGAGGGAGGGAGGGGAGGGAAAAGTGTAAGGGGCAAGTGTATGGGGTAGTCTATCACTGTCTGAGTGTTATGTGTATCGTATTCATACATGTGTATTGTGTAGTTGGATGTCTTCTTTGCTGTGAGTGGTTACAAATAGGAAGGGGAGGAGAAGGAGGAGGAGGAAAAAGTGTATGGGGCAAGTGTATGGGGTAGTGTATCAATGTTCAGGTGTTGATTGTATCGTATTCATACACATGTGTATTGTGTAGTTGGATGTCGTCTTTGGTGTGAGTGATCACTGATAGGGAGGAAAGGCGGGGAGGGAAATTTGCATGGGGCAAGTGTATGGGATAATGTATCATTGTCTGGGTGGTAAATGTATCGTATTCATACAAATGTGTATTGTGCAGTTGGATTTCTTCCTTGGTGTGAGTGATTAGTGATCGGGAAGAGAGGTGGGGAGGAAAAAGTGTATGGGGCAAGTGCATAAAACAATGTGTCATTGTTCTGTTGGTAATTGTATCGCATTCATACACATGTGTATTGTGTAGATGGATTTCTTCCTTGGTGTGAGTGATCATTGATAGGGAGGGGAGAGGGGGGAGGGAAAAGTGTATGGGATAGTGTATCACTTTCCAGGTGGTAAGTGTATCGTATTCATACACATGTGTATTGTGTGGTTGAATGTCTTCCTTGGTGTGAGTTATCACTGATAGGAAGGGGAGGGGGAAAGGAGGAAAAAGTGTATGGAGAAGAAGTATGGGGTAATGTATCACTGTCCAGGTGGTAATTGTATCATATTCATACACATGCGTATTGTGTAGTTGGATGTCTTCATTGGTATGAGTGATCGCTGATGGAGGGATAAGGGGAGGGAATGTATATGAGGCAAGTGTATGGAGTTCCATACCACTATCCAAGTGGTATTGTATCAGTTTTGTACACTAGTGCAGTACACTCTACCATGTGTTCCTTGGTGTAAGTGATCAATGATGGAGGGAGGGAGGGGAGGCAAAGTGTATGAGACATGTGTATGGGGAAGTGTATCACTGTCCAAGTAGTATTGTATCAGTCATGTCCACTAGTGTTATCTACTCTACCGTGTTTTCCATGGTAAAAGTGATGTTCCATGGTAGTGGATAGTATTGCAACTGGAGGTAGGGGAAGAGAGTGATGGGGAGATGGGAAAAGTATATGGGATAACATATCTCTACTTGGGTAGTGGTGTATGAGATGTATAAACTAGTGTATGTTACAATCACATCTGCTACTTTGTATAGGGCACCTACATGTGGTAGTGATTAATTGTCAAGGTAGTATTGTATCTCACTCACACACTTATGTATGTTATTTGTACACTCCTTGGGCAAGCTGAGGAGGAGGGTGAACAACAAAGTGTATGGGGCTAGTTTGTAAGACATTGTATTGTTGTTTGAAGGATCCCACTTCTATTATGAATGCTTACACTTGTTTCCTACACTTCATGTCGTTTTCTATAGTGTGAATGACTTCTAATACAAGTAGGGTTTTGGACGAGCGGGAAGGGTTGGTAGGGAAAACTGTATGTGGTAGTATATTGCTATTAGAGGCACTGTGTATCAAATTCATTCACAAATGTACTCTAGTTTTCCAACTATTATCTCGTGTGAGTACCAAGTGATGATAGGAGATGGACAGGTGGTGGGAGGAAGAAAAAATGTGTGGGGCATGTGTATGGGACAGTGTACCAACATTTGACGATCTATGTATTTTGTTGATACACTAGTGTATTTTAATTTGGAACACGTAGATATCATAATCTACCAATTTGCATCATTTTTTTTCCTTAGAAGGAGTTTATACAGATATGAGGTATTGTATGCTACAACATCCTACATGTCTTTTGTCCATATGCTTCGTCTGATTTAGGAAAAGGATAACTTATCGTTATATTTTTCATTTTATGATTAATTTTGTTTCATTTGTTATCGATCAACATATTGTTATGCATCTTAGTATACGGGTACGCTAAGGAAATGCATGTAAATGGGATTTCATGGAAATTTTATGGTTCGTTTAGCTTTACATTTATGAATTGATTCCTTCATAGTTGAACCAAAACATATCCTCCACATTCTCCGTGCATTCCACAATGCAGGTTTCCTTTAATAAAAACTTATAGGTTGTCCTAATATGTGACGTATTCTAGGGTCGAAGAAATTATGTATCTTGGAAGGGATATTCACTTGTCCTATTTTGATGTGTTTGCGATATGAGGATGTCGCATTCACCTATTCTCGGAACTCATCTCAATGATGCATTTGACCATTCTCTGCGGAAGCATTCTTGAGTGTACCGTCGGACGCATTGTATGATTTGATTGAAGCTTTGGATTAATGGCAGGTTTCAATATTGTGTTTCTTTCTGATCAGTTCCATATGTCCATGTGTACACTCGCTCATGTATTTGTCCAATACATTCAGAGCAATTCGGTGGGGTGGAGAGAGCCCCTCCTCCCCCAACATGCAAAGAATGTACTGAGGAATTGTACGTGGCAGTGTACGTGGCGGAGTATGGAACGAGCGGAAGATTTGTACACTAGTGTACTCAACCACCGTGGAAAGCGCGTACAATGAAGATTAACTTGCTACTTCCTATAAACTTCCCTTGTATGTGATGAAAATTTGTACACTCCTTCTTCAGTGTATGGAGCTGGGATGATTTATTATAAATGGCTCAATGCTAAATCCTATTTACTAATGAGGGATTTGCACGTCAAAAAACTCCTCTGATGAGGGGATCGCTTGATTGCGATGAATAAAAAAAATGGCTCTTTTCCTTTCTTGCCTTGGCAAAAAAAACTCCTCCTTTCACATGTAAAATATATTAAAATCACATCCCTGATTACAATGAGGGATTCATGATTTTTGAAATTTAATTATGAACAAACACAAGCCAAACCCCTACAAACACAAGGCCCGACAAGTTCCCTTGCAAAACAAAGGGAGACTTGGCCTCCCCTGTTTCGTATGAATCACAAAGCAGGTTTTTTTACAATTACATAAGAGAAAACTTCATATCGATGTAGCATGACATGCGACACAAACATTAAGCTTTTCCCCTTATTACTTGCCGAGCAATAACTATGTTACTTGGGAGGATAGGTTTCTGTTACAGTTATGTAACTGAATGGTCTATTTTGTTCTTAACATGGATGTATATGTCTTTTGCTGAATTCACAATAGGGCAATTATTTCAAGGACAGTTTGGGCCCCGTTTTGATAAGAGATTTTGACGAGGAATCATTGCAAAGACAGGTGCTTGAATTGAAGATACATCAATACATGATTTTGAGGTTTTTCTTTGATGTCTATTTGGTGTCGCAACCAAACAACCTCCATCTAACAACCTATTACTAGGGTTAATGTGAATGGAAAATGACGATCGCTTGACCAAGGTCCCGTATCGAGATATTCATCAAGACACTAAAATTATTTGGCTATGTTTTATGTTGGTTCTCAGTACATTGCGCTTTATTCTTGGAAAAAAATTCAAAAAGTGACCAAAAGAATACGGATCTACTACAACCTAGGTGGCATCCGTAGACGGTCGAAGTCTTCGCTGTAAGTTTGAGGCGTGGTTTCATAGCGACAGTGTGGTATTCTTTCACCTTTTCAGCCACTCATGTCCAATGTCACGTATCTTTGTCTCTTCTGTCCCATGAAAACATTCAAATGAGGTTGGTGATGACCACTATCAGATTGTTCTGCAACTTCCAGGCCCACGCACAAATCATTAACACTGCCGCTTGGGATTACCACTTACGTGTGTTTGAGATGAACTGGATTTTCGTGTAGACCAATTTTTTACCCTGCCTTGGAGCGCGAGCTTTGATCACATCTGGATGTGAATGCTATGATGCAGGCCCAACATGTCCTCCGTTCGTGAACACCATGTATGTATCTTCATTTTCAAATAGGCGTACAAAAGCATGGAGTCAACATGAATTGTTTCTTTGCTTCACTCTAATGGCCTACATCATTTGCCATGGATCATGGTCGAAATTCATCACTCCCTTGAAGACATGACACAAATACAGATTTTCTCATGATTGTATCATCGACGAGTACCCACAATCAATTGCAGTTGTTATGTTGATGGATGAGAACATGTAAAGAAGGGCTCTCATAAAAAAAGGAAATACTATACAAAATGAAAGGGGAGTCACAACGGATGTGACTGTGAAAATTGTAATAACTTCTTACACAAAAAGCGACACAGATCTGAAAGGAAAGTTCTCCTCAATGATGATACAACATGGTGGGACCCATTTCATGTTGCTCTTGGACACTGATGGTTGGTAAATCGCAAGGCCAAACGAGGATTTGGGTGAAAAACATTGAAATTGATGAAAGGACAACAAAAGATCACCATCTTTCCGATACTTCCGCTTCATGAATCTGTAATGTATACACCAACTGCATTAATCACAACACAAGTGAAGCAAGGATTACAAAAAGGATGCCATTTCTTCTTGGCCACACTAATAAGAGATAAAGAACCTAAATTTTTGTAGCGAGAGGGTGGGTTTGGTCCCCCCACCTCATAGTAGTGAGGGGGTGGTTGGCAACCACCCCTCACTAATGCGAGGGCTGTTCAGTGGCCAGCCACGTGCTGGCCGCCGGCCGGCTGGCGGCCAGCCAGTTGAGTGGCCGGCGGCCGGTTAGATGACTGGCCGGCCACCCACCGGCAAACCTCTAGTCGCCGATTGAGGTGGTAGCTCGATCAGCGGCCGAGAGGCCATGAGGGCCTTGAGGGTGAGGCATGTGGCCTCGTGTCATCGCCGTCACTCGGCCTGCTAGCCAGTGAGAGCGAGCGAGGACAAGGAATTCTTGTGAGTGAACGAGGCGATAGAGGCCAAAAAAACTGGTACAAAATCACCGGATGTGCCTCACACGCAAACCAATTCGTGTCGTCACATAAAAAATGAAACCCGATTTCATTCAATACGAACTTTGGTTTTTTTGCTGTTGCAAAAAAACTCGTACAAAACAATGAGTTTGAAGTATTACAACCCTGCTTTGGGACTTAGTATGAGGGAGGGAGGTAAAAACGAAAATGAGCCTCTCGAAACTCAAAATATTTGAGTCTCCCTGCACGGGTCGTTGATGATGATTAACCCCGGAGTGAGATCGAGGGAAAAACCCTTCGAGCAGGCTGTGTACACCATTCCATGAACTCCGACGACGGTCTCATTATAGGAGCTGGAGATCCTTGCCAAAATGTCTCACTGACGATTGCCCCTTGAGTGTCTCCAGCTCCTTCATTGAGGTCATCGTTGTTATAGTGGTTCTCAGAGCAAAACGATCCTCGTCACTCACTGTGCGATGGTTCCAGCAGCTACACCAGATATAAAATGCTGTGAGGAGCCACAACAACTGTTGAAACGCCAAAGGGGGGTACGGCATCCATACTAATTCGTTTCAAGCACAAGAAAGTGCATTAGAAAGCTCTTAAGGAGCTTTCCTTCAACCTCCTAACTCTTTGAGCTTCTTCTCTACTCCAGGGGGTTGGTGGATTGTTTCTTGGACGGGATGGGGAGTGCCCACCCATCCTCCAAAACATCAATTTACCTCCATTTTCAAGGTTTTTGCTCCCCTTTTTCATCCAAACATTTTGGAAAGTGTTTCTTCCCAAGGCGGGAGACTCTCATGGCTTGAGAATATCTTAAAAAGAGGGAGGATGATACCTTCAAGTTCTTTTACGGCTTCCCATATGACGTCGGCTCAAGGGAGATACCGCTAAGAGGCGCGAGACGTGCCAAAAAGACTCAAGAGGAGGCCAAGGAAGACAAGAAGGTGAAGAAGAGGACAAGAACAGTGAGAAGGGGGCGTGTGGGTGTATAATCTCTTACTTGGAGTTGACCCCCTCCTCCTCTTCACCTTTTTGAGCGGTGCTCGAATTCTTGTAGTCTCTTGATCTTGTCCTTGCTTTGTTTCTCTTAGCTTTTTAGCTTGCCTAGTGCTGCGAGTCACGGCTTAGGGTGTTGTCTAGAATCCACGTGATTGTGCCGATTGTGGTGGCTTAGAAAAACAATGTTTTCCTACCACATGACTGTGCCAACCGTGGCGGCCTAGAATGATATGAATAAATTTTATGATTGCCTCACCAACCGTGAGAGCAAAAAGACTTCGGGAGGTGATACCTCCTGCAAGTTATGGAATGATCCTCACAACAATCTTCTTGTACTAAGAGGACATATTCCTTCTACTCAAACCTTTGCCGAGTGCATAGAATCGTTGTTATAGGAGGCAAAGGGTCACCTTCAAACAGCTTGGCAATAAATAAAAGGCATATGCCGATAAATTTCGCCGTAGAGTCTCGTTTGACATCGGTGACAAAGTACTTCTTAGCACTAAGAACCTTCGGCTCAAGTTTTCGGGTGCGCAAAAACTTCTATCGAAGTAGATTGGGTCATTTTCTATCAGGGCACGCACCGGGCTAGTGGAGTATTGATTGCTGCTTCCGCCAAGAATGAAGATACATGACGTATTTCATGTGAACCTGCTGGCCCCATACACAACAAACGGAATCGTTCAGCCACCAGTATAGTCCTCGTTGTCAACGACCAATGTGAGGTCCTTCGCCTACTCCAGCACTGAGAGCGTACACTCCGGTCGTGTGTTGTTAGGGAATACTTTGTTCATTGGGCCAATTGTGGACCTGAACATAACTCATAGGAGTCCAAATCTCAGTTTCCCAGAGGGCTGATCAACGAGTACTGGAGTGAGCTTGTAACTTGCACAAATCAATATGTGACAGGGGGTACTACCTCAAGGCGGAAAAAAGTAAACAACATTTCCGTAGGATGGCATTCATCAAAAGCAACCATAGGAGGTTGGGGATGTCCAACATGGTTGTCGCGCGGACGCTCCAGCATAAAGGGGGGAGGCCGCTAGCCGTGTTTACCGACAAGCTGTAGTTTAGGTCCAATTGTCATGCACATGTTTATCTTTACCTGATGATTGAAATTATTATTTTTCTTCCACAATGTGGACGACTCACTATCGGACACTCTCACTTGTTGGTCACGAACTGGGACAGTTCATAATAAGTGGGGAGAAATATAGCGGGAAGGCCGGTTTGGCCCTCCCACCTCGTAGTAGCAAGGAGGTGTTTCGTAACCACCCCTCGCTAATGCAAGGGCTGGCCGGTGGCCAGCCACACGCTGGCCGTCGGCCGGCTGGCGGCCAGCCAACTGTGTGGCCGGTGGCCTGTCAGATGACCAGCCTGCCACCCACTGGTAAGCCTCCAGCCGCCGATTGAGCTGGTAGTTGATTGGCGGTCGAGAGGCTACAAGGGCCTTGAGGGTGAGCCTTGTGGCCTCGTGCCCTCATCCTTGCTTGTTTTGTTTTTACGAGTGAGAGCAAGCAAGGACAAGGGATTATTGCGAGTAAGTGAGACACGAGAGAGACCAAAAACACTAGCGCGAGATTGGTGGAAGTGCCTCGCAGACGACGACTTTGCGCCATCACGTGAAAAACGAAAATCGAGTTCATCCACAGTGAAATTTGAGTTTTGTTTACAAAAAACTCATGAAAACTCACGAGTTAAAGTAATATCCCCCTTGTTTGGGATCCAGAATGAGGGAACAAGGTAAAAATAGGTATGGGCTTCCGGAGACTCGAAATACTCGAGTCTCCCTGCACGGGTCGATGACGATTGTCCCCAGAGTAGCGTAGAGGGGAAAACCCCTCGAACAAGCTTTGGACGCCATTCTGCGAACTCTGATGACGACCTTGGTGTAGGAGCTGGAGACACGACCTGTTACAACATGACATCTTGCATGGCATAAAAAGCATCATTATTCTTCTCTCAAGATGTGTTTGAAGATTAGCAAGATGGACTACTACCAGCATGGACAGTGGGCCGCACAATAGTAGTGCAACCTGATCCAACACCACCTTTTGGAGGCATGTATCAGCTTGGTCTCATTGAATGAAAAGAGGGAGAAGAATAACTTCAGGAGTACCTTCGTAAAGGGTGGATACAATAGAGCTCTTCTCCCTCTTGTGCGCCAATCCTCTTTGAGAGCAAGAAGGATGGAGGCTTGTAAATGTACATAACATTTTGCATACAGAACAACCTTATGTTGAAGAATCATTCTTCATTTCCACAAATAAAGGAAATCCTTTCTTAACTTCAAGGAGTGAAAGCCTTCTTGCCACTCAACCTCTCTCAGGGATACCACCTGATCTACATTATAGGATATACCACAAGCTGCCTCCTCAGTGGGTATGAAATTCACGTGGATACACGAAAGGTACAAGGGATGAAAAGACTACCTCTTAAACTCATTGAGATGGTTCATGATGGGCTACTCAACCTTTGTTACCCCTCTCACAGGTCTTCCACGAATGAAATTCAGGTGGTATTGGACATAATGATGTGAGACAACCTTCATCAAGTTCAAAGTGATGTTGACATCACCACACATGTTTGTTCTTTCTGATCCCAGAAATTCATAAAAAAAACCAGGTCTGATGCATCAATTGTTCACATTGGAGCCATCCTTGTGCAATTTCATCATCTAGTGGCATATGCGGACTAAACATTTTCTTATGTAGAAGTGTGCTATACCACAACAGACCAGGAACTCTTCATAATTGTGCATTTATTCAAGGTTTCATGATGTTACTTTGAGAAATCAAAAGGGTAAATCACAGTGGTTACTGAGCAGAATCTACTTACATACTTCCAAACTCACCCTGTCAAGATCCAAGGCACACTGAAGTACGTGGATAGGTTGGCTTTCACATGGCAGCACTGGTCCAGAGGAATGCCTATGGCATACCCTTGAAATTGTTATAATATGTGTTAGGAAATCATGTTTGTTTCAGAGAAACTTGGACCACAGTTTCTCCACGGTACCAACCATAATGACTCGAAGTACAAAACCTCTCAGTCCAACGTCCAGAACACTCATTCAGGTCTTTTTTTCAAGGATCAAATTCGCATGGCTGCAAGACTCTCGAAACATTGAGATACATTTTGATCAAGGATGAGGGGATACACTGGTATGGAGAAGAGGTGGTGGTCTTGGATTTCAAGAGGATTCAAGATCAAATGTTGTTTCTGCTCCATAACTCCCAATTGGCCGGCCATGTCGACCCTTAAAAAACAGGATATTCATCTTTGAAGCATTACTAAAGGCCAGACTGGAGTAACACCGATTGAAGATGGTATGTGGCTTGTGATCACTGCCTAGAAAAAGTAGCCAAAAAATAAGCTTTAAGAAGGGGTATTCTCCAGCCATTAGACTGCCCAAAGCTACATGGGAGTATGTTGCCATGGATTTCATCGTCCACCTTTTTAAGAAAATGGGTCATGTTGCAAAATGTATTGTCTCGATTGTTGTTCCTGTATGGTGCACTCTATCCCCACATCATTATGGGCATCCGCTGAAAGAAAAACACACTCCTTCTATATTGGCTTTGCAAAGTACCACAACATCCCATTGAAGATAACTTTCGATCGAGGTCCTTGAACAACAAGTTGCTTTGGGCAAGTACACAATGAGGAATGTGGAACACGAATGAAGATATCACCCATACATGGGAAAATGACCACATGAATCACACGTGAGAAGAGATTGTATGGATGTAGACAAGTCCACTGATTGATGATTGGGATAATTTCCATATTTCAACAAACGTTGTTGTGAACAATGTTGTGAGAAACTCAACTCCTTATATCCTACTTCCACTCAATCATGGTTGGCATGCGCTGATCTCCACTCAAGTGGTGAAGCATGAGGACAACAATGATCATGTTTCTTTCGTCCAGGCCTTTGACAAGGGAATGGACACGTTATGGCGGGATGTTAAGGCACACTTATATGCAGCTTGAGAATGCCAAATTTCATATGATGAAATTTCTATAGGAGAGGTCAAGCCTGGAATCTCTTCACGCCATGGATTCTGAACCTGCTGAATCGTGATTTCCCCCCTTATATTGCTCATGTGCCTAAGATTGTATGTGTATGAAAAGTAAGATCTCAGGGTTATACTGGTATCAGATAAGGAACAGATGTGTTCCATCATTGGTGAAAGAGAAATGGCGAAGTAGTGGCCTCGATGGGAGTCCCGTACTGACTGGCATATTCGCTCCAAATGCTTATTTTCATTCTCCCATGCGCACCATAGTAAATTATTTTCTGTATGGGCGAGTTCGCCTGGAAATTCCGGAGTACGAACATGTCTATGAGCCACAAAAAAAAACTTCTAGTACAAGTTCGACGGGTCACGACCGCTGGCTGAAACAGCTCTTGATCTTGAGGTTCGACCGTCAGATGTCTTGGAAACATCTGACGGTCGCCCGCGCTTGCTCATAGACGCAGCCAGTTTGGACTTTGAGCTGTCGACCGAGCTGTCGAACACGTGAAGCAAAACACGTGGACAGGAACCAGTGGACAAATTTAGCTGTTCACAAATGCCCAGTGGTGAGGCATAAACGGTGCGCTAAACAATTAAAAAGGGGGCTAAAACAGGAGATTACAACTATCTTTGAATTACTTTAGAAAAAGGGAGCGAATATGCCGGTCAGTACGGTAGCTGGTGCAGCGACAACAGTGGATCAACTATGTTGATGCCACGATTTCCAGCGGTGACAAGGCCGACAGCTGCTAGCACCTTTGGGACTACAGCAACAAAGGGCCGCAAGCATCGCTGTCACGGTTGTGGTTGTCTTAGTAGCCAGCACAGCTGTCAAAGTCATAGTGGCTGCGGAACTCAGATCCGCGGCTAAATCTGCCTCTAGGGTGAAAGCGAGCACCCAAAGTGGACCGTCGGACGCAGCAACCAGAGCTACGATGAGTTGATGAGTTGTCAACAGAACAGGAACATCAAAGAGCGGGAGACCTCATACAACGAGATGGAAGCCATGTCTATCTCAATGTTTTGACCTTTCCTCCATTTTCTCAGCACTCGCCGTCATGAACGTTCGCCAAGTCCATGAGTATAGTGGTGGGTGCTGAGTGAGAGGTCACATTACAGATCAGTGAGTGTAGCGGGAGGGCCGGTTTGGCCCTCCCACCTTACAATAGTGGGGGGGGGGTGGCTCACAGCCAACCCTCACAATTGCGAGGGTTGGCCGGTGGCCAGGCACCCGCTTGCAGCCAGCCATACAGCGGCCGGTCAGGTGACCAGCCGGCCACCCACCGCCGGCGAGCAACCAGCCACCAATCGGGCTGGTGGCTTGATTGGTAGCTGAGAGGCCACGAGGGCCTCAAGGGCAAGGCTGGTGGCTTCACGTCCCCGCCCTCGCTCACATTTTTTGCTTGCGAGATTGAGTGAGGAAGAGAGATAGAGTGAGAGATAGAGTGAGAGCTAGAGCGAGAGCGCAGCGAGAGGAATCAGCGCAAAATTGCCAATTGTGCCTCGCATGCGACAATTTTGCACCAACGCACAAGAAGCAGAACTCAAGTTTGAGGACGAACTCTAAGTTTGAAAACTGGAAAACCCGTGCAACCTCACAAGTTCATGAAAATACCTCCCTTGTTTCGGACACAGAACGAGGGGGTGAGGTAAAAACACAAATGGACTCGGAACTTGGAATATCTAAACGGGTCGTTGATGACGATTACCCCAAAGACTGATGCAGAGGAGGAAATCTATCGAGCGAGCTCTGGATGCTATTGTGTGAATTCCGACGATAAGTTTTGAACATGAGTTGGAACCTCTACTTGTTATAGTGGTTTCCAGAGCCATACTACCCTTGCGACTAATCATGCGATGGTTTCGGTGGCTATGCCATGTACATTTTTTCCATGAGCAACTACAACAATAGAAAAATGCCACAAGGGCGTACAACATCCATGCGTATATCTTTCAAGTGTCAAAATGTTAGAAAGTTCTCGAGGAGTTCTACTTCATTCTCCTAACTCCTCTTAGTTTCCTCTTCACTATGGGGAAATAGATGGATTTTTGTTGGACGGGATGAGGAGTGTCCAGCCCCAAAACCATCAACTCTCCTCCATTTCAAGGTTCCCTCTTCCCTCTTTCAATAAAGATTGAGGCAGTGCCCTTCCTCAGGACTAGTGACTCTTACAGCCTGAGAGCATGAAAAAAACTAAGGAAGGCGACACATTGATACTTTTTGGAGGCCTTCCCATCAATATGAATCACAAGGAAGACGCATCCAAAGAGGCGCGAGACATGCCAAGAGGAATCAAGAGGAGGCCAATGAAGGCTAAACAATAAAAGAGAAGACAAGAGTAGAAAGTGAGGAGCACACTAGGGTGAAACGATAGGTTAGAGTTGGCCTCTCATCCTTCCCACTCACCTTGTGAGCAGTACTAAATCTCTTGTAGTCTTTTTGTTTAATTCTTTGTTCAATTTATTGGTTTTTAGACTTGCCTAGTGCCATGACTCACGGCTTTGGCTGTTAGCTTGAACCCACATAATTGTGCCGACAGTAACAGCGTAGAGATGTAATGTTTCTCTACTACGTGTTTGTGCCGACCGTGGTGGCTCAGAAAAATATAGATAAACCTTATGATAATGTCATCGATCATGACAACACAATTTGGAAGGTGGCACCTCCATGAGGTTGTGGAGTGACCCTCATAACTGTGTCCATGTACTAGTTGCATGGACAACGGAATGGCAAGTTCCAGACCATTCAAGTCCAAAAAGGGCAAGGTGGTGACGGCCTCACGACTTGACCTTGGCAGACTCCGAATCTTTTTGGCCCCCATCGTAAGTACAGTTGTCAAGGCAGTTGAAACCGTAGCACCGAATGCAATCCGTGCTTCAATTGGCGACACGAAGAAACATGTGGAAGCTGAAAAGGTGCTCAACGAACATGTCGACGTGAACGTTGACGACTCCCACACGATGGAGGACACACTCAAGGAAGACTATCCGAACATAGACCCCGACAAAGAGCACGATGTTGAGGAAAATGAATGTGATGAGGACCGCAATCATTGCCATTGTCATGCGACAAAATCAAGCAAATCACTCGAGAGGGACAAGATGCCCGCCGGATCGCATAAAGTGACCAATAGGAGCAAGGTTACTGAAAGCAGCAACGGTGCCAAAAGTAGTCTTGGTAGAAGTTCTCGCAAGCACAAGCCAAACAATGCCATCACGAGGGTGATTCACATTGACTGTCAAAGGCTGAGTTCATTGCCGAGGCTGATTTCATTGGCGAGGTGACGGGTGTCTCAAGATCAGCACCGACGGTGGATTTGCAACACCATCCGAATGAGTGGAGATGGATCTCCCTTCCTACGATGTGGCTACGATAGAACAGACACACACCCATTCAAGCATTTTCACTAACGATAGTTTCCTATGGAAGGTGGGACTACTTAGAGGCATGTATGCAAATCGTACCCTCCTTCAGTGAGTAAAGATTCACAAACAACGTGAACTCCTTGAGGCTATCACCGAAGCTCTGACGATATTAGAGTTGAACTTCATGTTTGCCAACCTACTAGTCCACATTAGCCAGAGCATCACGGATCTTGACCGTGGTCACCACTTGTAGCGTCTGGCCGCTTGTAAGGCGACTCGCCAATGCAATGACCTTGACAAGATGTTTTAGAGCGTGATATAGGTGTGGATGCAGCAATGATTACAGCATGTCGCAGAGGTCACCTCTAGTGGTAGTGAGGACTTGCCTACCTTGTCAGCCTTGGGGCCAATCATGAACACGTCCTTCCTCAATAGGGTGGATATCTTCTAGAAGGGTGTGAAGCTGACTGACTTGCTTAATCACATGGAGCACATCCTGCCATTTAGAACCAACCACTCCAAATTCACACACTCCTCAAATTGTGCAAACCGCGATAAACCATACATGAGAAGGTACAAAGAAAATTTTGTACATGTCATTCCTAAACAATGGAATGTGGCAAGTAGCCTCCAAAATACACATTATCCAATGTTTCCATTCACTCTTTACACAAAGACATCTCACCATGATCCTCATTTCCCAAGAAATATCAGTTATTGTCTTCACAAGAATCACATACAAGCTCAATACTATTACGCGAAGCTTCCTTTCATTATTTGTAAAGTATGTCTAGAACTAATGTCAACCGTTTACACAAGATTTTTCACATTTCATTGAAAATAATATTACAGAGCTGGTTCCGTTTAAAAATCAGAGTCTACCACGTATTGGCTTGTTCGTATAGATCTAATTCTGTGTTTGTTTAAGTACACTGGACTCCTCACGACTCTCTTTACATTTATGAGATCTTCTAAGGAGTGAGGTTGTGTTTTCAGGACTGACCAGGAACAGCGGTAAATTCAAACCCA
Organism: Penium margaritaceum; assembly: GCA_023375785.1. Classification (NCBI taxonomy): domain Eukaryota; kingdom Viridiplantae; phylum Streptophyta; class Zygnematophyceae; order Desmidiales; family Peniaceae; genus Penium; species Penium margaritaceum. The sequence continues at coordinate 57,451 of SZWC01010638.1, read as the reverse complement.
TTTTTCAGGTTCTCCCCCCAACCCTAGGGGATTCAACATTGTGTACGTGGGGAGTGTATGAGTCAGTGCACAAATGTCCGCAGCTGTATTCGGCTTCATTGTGAACTATTGTGTTCCATGACATATCGAGGAGGGTTCCCAGCCGCACTTCTCTACAATTTTCTCTGACAAAATACTAAAGAGGCTACACTTTCTTATGCGCTCACCACACACATTTCAGTTGTGAAAGAACGTGGGAGGGGGGTCCGGCTGTACATTCTACTGCCAACCACCCCCCTCTCCCCTGTGTGTGTGGCAAGTGTTCGTGGAAGTGGATGAAAAACACTATGTGAGAAACATCGAGATCCACAAAAGTGCACACTTTGATACGATGCCCATTTACTGTCGATTCATGTACATCGACAGTCGGATGTGGTGATCCAAAACATCTGACCGAGTACATGCTGGTCATTGACAGCCTGATGGTCTTTATCGATTCCGTCATTGAATGGTAATCAATGATGAAAGATGCCTTTGTAAATGAACTGCCGGGGAATCGTAGCCGACTGACCTCGGCCGGAGGTAAAGCCTGACACCCGAGTAGTTTGGCTTCAACGTCGAAGCCTGGCTACTCGGGTGTGGGGCTTCGCTGACGGCCGAGATCGACAGTTGACTGCACGATTGCATTCATTTTTTCCGTGTGTACCAATGGCTTCAGCAGCCTGTCACTCCAACGACAGGCTTGATTTCTTTACCGTTGCTAGAGCGGCAAAAACTTTCTCAAAATGTCACAAAATTCCTTTTACGCTGGTAGAAGGATGAGCGATGACTCTCTAGGGACTCAAAACAAATTGATGTATGGATACATACATACAATTCAAATATACATTACAAACATACATTTCTAACCATGGTTGTATTCTTGTACAACATTGCCTTCTCTGTTATAAGAGATTTCCAGTGTAGTGAATTTGCACGAGAGTTCGAAATGGATGCAAAATTATGATTTTGTAGCTTTATCAAAAGGAAAATGTCAAAGATATACTTATGGATGTCCTGGAAAGAAATGCCATAAATTATGTTTTTACGATTTTATAAACTCACTATCTCATACCTATTCATCCAATCTTTATGTACAAGCTCACCACACAAGTCTTGTCTTACGCACACACCATCATACACAGGTGTTTTTTTTACTGTCAACACACTCATCAATTCATACACCTCCTTTGAACTCCCCATACACACTTTTACCCAAATAAAACTATGATCTCCCCAATCACCACCAAAAAATCTCAAGCGCATCTCTCAAACCAAGTCACACAAGTACAAATTTCTAAGCACATCCTATACACCGAGCACTACACCTTCACATAAAATCTCCACGTACACTTTCTACCCACACACCCCCCCTTTTCCCTCCACCCAACGACCCAAAACCAACCTCCAAGACATATGTCAAACCAACATACAATAGTACACACTTATACACAAAACCCACATATGAAGCCATACACAATCACTTACTCTCCCCACATACACTTTCCACCCCGTCTCCCTCCTTCCAACCACCCCTGACCACCCATCCAGCCAAACACCTCCACTCACAATCCCCATGTATACTTTCAACCACCACTCACGAAAATAACTAAAAACCATCATACAAAAGTTGGTATATATACAATCAACCCACACACCCAACAATACACCTCCATTTACACTCCCCACACGCACTTTTTATCCCCCTTCCCACCTTCATCCCTTCCTCGCCCTATCACCACCAAACAATCTCAAACACAAAACACCAATCAATGCACACAAGTACAAAATTAGATACACATCCCATACACCCATTGGTACACCTCCATGTACAATATCCACATACACTTTCTACCCCCACAACCCCCTCCCCCCGCCCACCATAACAATCACGAACTAATCTCAAACACATTACTCAAACCAACATGCACAAGTACACATTTCTACACACAACCTATACATCGAGCCATACACATCCACGTACGTTTTCCAACCCAAACTCCCTCCTCCCAACCACTGCTGACCACATCACTCAAAGGAACANTTCTCCCCCCAACCCTAGGGGATTCAACATTGTGTACGTGGGGAGTGTATGAGTCAGTGCACAAATGTCCGCAGCTGTATTCGGCTTCATTGTGAACTATTGTGTTCCATGACATATCGAGGAGGGTTCCCAGCCGCACTTCTCTACAATTTTCTCTGACAAAATGCTAAAGAGGCTACACTTTCTTATGCGCTCACCACACACATTTCAGTTGTGAAAGAACGTGGGAGGGGGGTCCGGCTGTACATTCTACTGCCAACCACCCCCCTCTCCCCTCCTCCAGTGAAGAAGTGTGTGTGGCAAGTGTTCGTGGAAGTGGATGAAAAACACTATGTGAGAAACATCGAGATCCACAAAAGTGCACACTTTGATACGATGCCCATTTACTGTCGATTCATGTACATCGACAGTCGGATGTGGTGATCCAAAACATCTGACCGAGTACATGCTGGTCATTGACAGCCTGATGGTCTTTATCGATTCCGTCATTGAATGGTAATCAATGATGAAAGATGCTTTTGTAAATGATCTGCCGGGGAATCGTAGCCGACTGACCTCGGCCGGAGGTAAAGCCTGACACCCGAGTAGTTTGGCTTCAACGTCGAAGCCTGGCTACTCGGGTGTGGGGCTTCGCTGACGGCCGAGATCGACAGTTGACTGCACGATTGCATTCATTTTTTCCGTGTGTACCAATGGCTTCAGCAGCCAGCCTGTCACTCCAACGACAGGCTTGATTTCTTTACCTTTGCTAGAGCGGCAAAAACTTTCTCAAAATGTCACAAAATTCCTTTTACACTGGTAGAAGGATGAGCGATGACTCTCTAGGGACTCAAAACAAATTGATGTATGGATACATACATACAATTCAAATATACATTACAAACATACATTTCTAACCATGGTTGTATTCTTGTACAATATTGCCTTCTCTGTTATAAGAGATTTCCAGTGTAGTGAATTTGCACGAGAGTTCGAAATGGATGCAAAAACATGATTTTGTAGCTTTATCAAAAGGAAAATGTCAAAGATATACTTATGGATGTCCTGGAAAGAAATGCCATAAATTATGTTTTTACGATTTTATAAACTCACTATCTCATACCTATTCATCCAATCTTTATGTACAAGCTCACCACACAAGTCTTGTCTTACGCACACACCATCATACCCAGGTGTTTTTTTTACTGTCAACATACTCATCAATTCATACACCTCCTTTGAACTCCCCATACACACTTATACCCAAATAAAACTATGATCTCCCCAATCACCACCAAAAAATCTCAAACGCATCTCTCGAACCAAGTCACACAAGTACAAATTTCTAAGCACATCCTATACATTGAGCACTACACCTTCACATAAAATCTCCACGTACACTTTCTACCCACACACCCCCCCTTTTCCCTCCACCCAACGACCCAAAACCAACCTCCAAGACATATGCCAAGCCAACATACAATAGTACACACTTATACACAAAACCCACATATGAAGCCATACACAATCACTTACTCTCCCCACATACACTTTCCACCCCGTCTCCCTCCTTCCAACCACCCCTGACCACCCATCCAGCCAAACACCTCCACTTACAATCCCCATGTATACTTTCAACCACCACTCACGAAAACAACTAAAAACCATCATACAAAAGTTGGTATATATACAATCAACCCACACACCCAACAATACACCTCCATTTACACTCCCCACCTGCACTTTTCATCCCCCTTCCCACCTTCATCCCTTCCTCGCCCTATCACCACCAAACAATCTCAAACACAAAACACCAATCAATGCACACAACTACAAAATTAGATACACATCCCATACACCCATTGGTACACCTCCATGCACAATATCCACATACACTTTCTACCCCCACAACCCCCTCCCCCCGCCCACCATAACAATCACGAACTAATCTCAAACACATTACTCAAACCAACATGCACAAGTACACATTTCTACACACAACCTATACATCGAGCCATACACATCCACGTACGTTTTCCAACCCAAACTCCCTCCTCCCAACCACTGCTGACCACATCACTCAAAGGAACATACACAAGTTCATACCTCTACACACAACCCACCTATCTAAACATACACCTCCACATGCAATCCCCATGTACACTTTCAACCACCACTCACTAAATCACTCAAAACCATCATACACAAGTGTATATCCTCTACACAAAACCCACAATACAGCTCCACTTACACTCTCCACATACACTTCCCAATCCCACCTCCCTTCCCCCCTCCCTCACCCAGTCATCACCAAACAATCTCAAATACAATACTCAAACCAATATACACAAATACAAATTTCTATACACATCCCATACACCCAGCCATGTACATCCACTAAAACTCCCCACATACACCTTTTACCCCCCACATCCCCCTCCCCCCCACCCAACAACCACCAACCAAATTCAAAACCATTACTCAAACCAAAATATACATTACAAATTTCTACACACAACCCACACATCCAGCCAAACACAATCACTGACACTCCTTGCATACACTTTGCACTCCTTCCGCTGCCTCCTAATCACCATGGATCACATCACACAAAGGAATAGAGAAAAGTGTATATATCTACACACAACCCACATATCCAACCAAACACCTCCACTTACACTCCTCACATACAATTTCAGCTTTTCCCCCTCCCACCTCTACCAAAACACCATTGATCAATCCACTTTGACCAATATACTAAGAATTGCCTTTCACAGAAGCTTCCTAATGTACTGAAGAACATCGTACACACTTTGTCTAGTGTATGAAAGTCGTTTGATTAACTTTACCTCCATCCTGCGTATCTACAAGGCTCTACTCGATTAGTGGGATGATCTTGCAGTGGTGCGACTTGAGGACAAGCTCTTCAAGTACGTGGTCAAGGAGAGGATCACACAACAGCCACACTTGGAGGGACATCCCATACTGTGGGAGGCTTTCTATGCTATCATGTGCAAAGTGTGCACCTAGGATGAGGAGACACAGCACACCTTCCACAAGATCAAGGAATTCAAGCAGCTGAGGAGCTCGGATCGAGGCCTACTTGAGCGAGTTGAACACACTCGCGGAGGAAACTGAAAGCTTCATCGAGGGCAATAGAATTGAGCCATTCAAGTACATGGAGTGCTTGCTACTTGAGTATTTGTATGATGATCTTGTCAGAAGCTGAAGGAGACAACCACCACAAGGACAACGAGCCAGGCTTGGATGAGTCAGAGGGAGTTCTATGACTGCATGAGCAAAGAGTATTTGGTGAACCCGAAGCACTACTCGGATGCACATCCGAACGTGCATGTACAACAAGGCCGCAACATGCGCATTGAAGCTACAGGGGCTAGAGGGTCAGCCATGTAGCGGGAAGGGGTTAGGGGCAAGCAGCTCGCAAACCCTCTATTCAAGAAGACTGGTGGGCATATGATCCCCAACTACAAGCAAAACTACGTCAATGCCGGGCTGTAGGCGGCGCATGAGTTTGGTAAAATAGCCTTCCGCAACGGACTCTATGACAACTTCATGCAACCTGACCACTTTAGGATGCAGTGTCTTGAGGTTGCTGGTGGTGGACAAGAGGCCGTTGCATTGGTCGCAACCGCAACAGCTCATGGAGCAGGCACAGCAGGTCGTGGTCAGGGCCGCGGCTGCGGTAATGGAACCGACAAAGGAAACGGACAAGGCTGTGATGCAGGTTTTCCCTATCCCTGAGTGATCTTAGTGGGGACCATTCAGGGATAACACTTGATTACAAGTGTGGGTTCATGTTTCAGACGAGGATGTTAGGAAAACTTGAGATTTTGACAAGTTCAAAATTTTCTATTGTTTAGTCCCTTTTTGTTGAAATGCATTCTCTTGACATTTCCCATTGAACCTTGCAACTCTGGACGAGATGCATCATTCAACAAACTAAGTGGTGGCAACACTAACCATTATGCAAGCATTGTGTGACGCAAAAAATGAAACAAATGCCATCAAAGCGACGAGCTCAATCACGCTCACGGTACCTTTGGTTGATAGTTTTGACCCAGTCAAACCAAAAAACTTGAAGGTGCTAGCTGAATTTACATGTAGCTATAAGATGCATATATATAACTTGAGTAAATAAATCATAGGGGTTGCGGCATCTGTCGTACCGACTTCATGTTTATCACAAACTCGTCTTGTCGTCAGCCAGCCTATACACTAAAAAAACAGAGGCAACATGAGGATGCAATTCAACAAACACCTAGATGGTAATCCTGTAAACATATTGGCGGACACTGTATTAGCCTTGGTTTTAGAGGACTGGTGGACTTGAAGAACGAGCAATCAAATGGCACACTTGTCGTTGGTGAAAATCACACCGTTCCCGTGATTGTTACCTACAATGCAGAAATTTGCATTCAAGGGTACTCACAGAGTATCACATTGAATTTTCTCAACCTTCTTGATCCATTTCACGTGGTGTTAGGCAATCCCTCACACGACTAAGAAAAGGCTCTGATGTGTTTCATCAAAGTTTTTGATCCTTTGAAAGGGATAGTGTTGCTTTACGTTGATTCTGAGAAGAGAATTGTGACAACCCCGAGTTAGATTCAATGCCAACTTGTCTACAATGCAGGTGAAGAGACGTATCTGACAAGTTCATCGATACTTCTTCGCTCGGCTACAGAAAGTGGAGGAAGACGTGAAGGAATAAAAGCCATAGGAGATGGGATCACTGTTGCTGGAGATTTGCTTTTCAGACTCGCACAGAAAGACATGTATTTTGAATGGTCATCTGACTATAGGAATGCTCCTTTCGAAGTCGAAAAGCTGCTATCCATAGCATCCTTCTTAGCTATTCCAGGTCCATCACAACAAATTGAATTACGATGTGATGTGACAGTAGAGTGCTTGCAGTAGTCCTCACACATAAAGGACATCTAGTTGCATATGAGAGCCGGAAGCTCATCCTCGCGAAGACGCGGTATACGGCTAGGGACCAAGAGCTCTCCGCAATGGCACATGCTTTCAAGATGTGACATTACTACCTTGATGACGCTGAAGGGACGTGAGAGTCATGAAAAAACACAACCCATTTGTGTTTTTCCGAACGCAATTGAACCTGTCAAGACGACAGGCACATTAGAGAAAAAACGAGTCCATGCTTCTTTACATGGGAATATCGGCCAGGACGCATCGGCGTGGCCGATCCACTAAGTTGAAAACCTGTAGAAATTGAAGCAACCACTGTGGTCAGTGGGTGTTGTATGGCCATTATGACTGCTACAGGACAAGCATCAGATCCCCCTGCACCTCTGCTATAACCACCACAAGAGATTATCCACTACAATGGTTTTTTAAACATAATCCAGATGGAGTACCGTGTGGATTCTTTGTATCAAGACTCTCAAAATCTGGAAAAGTACAGTTTGATGAAGGCTACGGGAATTCACTGGCACGGAGAGCATGTCGTTGTGCCGGACTCGGATGATTTTCAAAGAAAGATTATCACCCAAGTCCACGATCCACCGGTGGCAGGTCATGTGGGACCTTGAAAGACCAGACAAGTATTCTTGAACCACTATTGGTGGCCACGATAGAGTGTCGATGTCTGTAAGTATCGCATGACATGCGATCCATGTCTCCCGAACAAGGCTGGTAAAAAACAGTCTACTTGACACCTCCAACAGCTTCTCACCCCTGGGACTCCGTGGGAGTGCGTTAGCATGAACTTTGTTACTGGTTTCTAGACACTGTCCGTTACCATGATGCAATACTAGTGGTTATGGATCTTCTCACAAAGACGACACATTTCATTCTTACCACCACCGATGTGAATGCAGAGGAGAACACTCAAATCTTCTTTGAGAATGTCGTGAAGTACCACGGCTTCCTATTACACATAATCTCCGATCGCAATAGAAAATTTGTTAGTAAGTTTTGTCAAAAGATGCACGAGTTTTCTGGCTGTGGCTTGTAAATGTCGACAGAATTTCACCCTCAAACCGGTATACAAACAAAAATAAATGCTGATTTGCTTGATAAATTACACGTTCTAAATTTTTTACTCTCACATGCTTTACAATAAATCAAGCCACGTGTGATCTGGACAAGGGAAACATCCGCCACTCACTTCGGAGTCCAAGATTGGTCTCTAACGGCCAGCTTTGCTCTAGAATGAGATGAACCCATCAAAATACTACTTTAGAACTTTCTTGTTGCACCAAACCACATCCTTAAAGGCTTGTGGCAACAAAAAATCCTCCAATCTATCTTTGAATCCTTCTTTAGGGAATTTGGTACCCTTGTACATGGGTTCAATGATGGAGTTCGACAGAGTTCAAACTGTGGACGCGGACTTGCCATCAGGCTTTTGATGGTTCATTCGTAGCAAGCTGCCTTATTGATCCATAGAGTTCAATACAAGTCTCCAAGTGAAATTCCTGCTACTGATATGGAAGATTATCTTCCTGAAGGTCGTCTAAAGACAAAAAAAATCCAGATTGGCTTCTGGCGGATTACTGTGCTTGATGCTGATTTTGTCTCCAAGGAACAGAACATATCATGGTCTTACGCTCCCATAAAATCCAATTCTTTGAGACCCTGAACATTCCTTCATGTGATCCAGCAATTGAAAATGCGTTAATATCATTATGTCACCTAATGTCATGATCATCAATTCATTTTGGATTTTAATGACGTTTCTAGCCATGTTGAGAAGATGTCAAGGATTGGCCCCCTAGACTCTTCCCAGCATAGCTCCCAATCATTGGGAGGATCGAAGTACAACTGAATAACATGATGATTTGAGACCCTCATGCACCACGGTTGTGGTCCAATCTCTTGAGGTCTTCTACTTGTGCTACACCGGTATATACCGGTATGAGAGCTCCAAAAGTTCAACCTCAACACAAAGAGGCTGACGAAACTCACTCAAAGGTAGGAGGGACTTATGGAGGTCTTCCCACGTGTCCCAAAAACATTTTCCTAGACTGATGTCAGCAACACGGAATGGTGTGAGGGTCAGAGACCTTCAGGTACCACACTCCTTGCCCATTTTGCCAAGATTCCTGTCAGTACCAGTGGGCATGCAGCTTGGTAC